>OZ036016.1:6025713-6090713 GCA_964035015.1 Corallium rubrum
TTTTTACCAATATCCCGGATAGCAAGTTCCCCGGATGGATTGACGACAAACCTGTTGCCATTGGTTACATGAATATCATCCTTGATCCACGTGATCAGTGGTTTGGGATCGCCTTCAGCCAAACAGGTCAGCGTGACTGGATCTCCAATTTTAACAACCATATCCTCAGAGATGGAAACAATCTGCGGCTTAGCTAAATATATCAAAACACTATATTGTTACCAAAGTCGGAAACTGTCACTATAATGTCACTATACAAATGACGTCACCATGATGACGTCACCATATCTGCCACTGCATCATCACGATGACGTCACTACGTCAGAATTAAACGTCACTACGTCAACACCATGACGTCATTACGTCACGATCATGACGTTACTACGTTACCATAATGACGTCCTACGTCACCACAATGACGTCACCACGTCACTATGACGTCATCATGCCACTACTATGACGTCATTAATTATTATTGCATGGCATTACCTCTGGGTTTGACAACGAGACTAGTTCGAGCTGTGCGAACTCCAATGACGTTAATAACCTGGCATGTATACACGCCCTCGTCACGTGCTCGCACATTTAAAATCTTCAAGGTTCCAGTGGGCAAAACAGCATGTCTGTCTTCTGAAGGAAGTCGTTGTCCATCTTTGAGCCAAGTCATAGCGGGCGTCGGGTAACCATTAGCACGACATAGAAGCGAGGCTACAGTTCCTTCTAAAACTTCAGTTATTGGCGCAGGTTTTAAACTAAACACTGGAGTAGCTGACGAAGAAATAAGACAAGAAAGAAAGGTCAGTTTACTAATATACACATATGGTAAAACACAGATTCTGTATCAAACCTAATCCTAGATATTACATAGAGGATATATAAAAATTACCTGTCTAAGCCACATAACTACAATTACGTCAGTTCCGCGCATTCCGGTCAGCGCTTTTTAGGGCCGCGCATTTTCTGAAGCTTCGCGCTTTCTATGCAAAACCTCGCGCTTTCTATGCAAAACCTCGCGCTTTCTATGCAAAACCTCGCGCTTTATATGCAAAACCTCTCGTTTTCTATGCAAAACCTCGCGCTTTCTATGCAAAACCTCGCGCTTTCTATGCAAAACCTCTCGTTTTCTATGCAAAACCTCGCGCTTTCTATGCAAAACCTCGCGCTTTATATGCAAAACCTCTCGTTTTCTATGCAAAACCTCACGCTTTCTATGCAAAACCTCGCGCTTTATATGCAAAACCTCTCGTTTTCTATGCAAAACCTCGCGCTTTATATGCAAAACCTCTCGTTTTCTATGCAAAACCTCGCGCTTTATATGCAAAACCTCTCGTTTTCTATGCAAAACCTCACGCTTTCTATGCAAAACCTCGCGCTTTATATGCAAAACCTCTCGTTTTCTATGCAAAACCTCTCGTTTTCTATGCAAAACCTCGCGCTTTCTATGCAAAACCTCGCGCTTTCTATGCAAAACCTCTCGTTTTCTATGCAAAACCTCGCGCTTTCTATGCAAAACCTCGCGCTTTATATGCAAAACCTCTCGTTTTCTATGCAAAACCTCACGCTTTCTATGCAAAACCTCGCGCTTTATATGCAAAACCTCTCGTTTTCTATGCAAAACCTCGCGCTTTATATGCAAAACCTCTCGTTTTCTATGCAAAACCTCGCGCTTTCTATGCAAAACCTCTCGTTTTCTATGCAAAACCTCGCGCTTTCTATGCAAAACCTCGCGCTTTATATGCAAAACCTCTCGTTTTCTATGCAAAACCTCACGCTTTCTATGCAAAACCTCGCGCTTTCTATGCAAAACCTCTCGTTTTCTATGCAAAACCTCGCGCTTTCTATGCAAAACCTCTCGTTTTCTATGCAAAACCTCGCGCTTTATATGCAAAACCTCTCGTTTTCTATGCAAAACTTCGCGCTTTATATGCAAAACCTCTCGTTTTCTATGCAAAACCTCGCGCTTTATATGCAAAACCTCTCGTTTTCTGGGGACGCGTTCTTTCTGAGGCCGCGCGCTTTCCATATAGGGCTGCGTATTATCTGAAGCCTCGCGCTTTCTATGCGCTCTTTCCATATAGGGCCTCGCGTTTTTTTTGGAGGCCACGCGCTTTCTAAAGCCGTGCGCTTTCTAGCTAAAAAAACACGAGGCTCGAGAATGCGCGAGCGGATGCGGCTTCCTTAACAAGGTTAATTGGGAAATATGGTTAATCTAACTTTGATCCCTGAACGCACGTCAGCCTAACTTACTTTTAACAACCAGTGTAGCTGTTCTTGTGACGTAGCCAACTTTATTCTGAGCTCGACACGTGTACTGTCCGTGATCACGCCGACTAGCTGCCGAGATTTGAAGATCTCCCGATCTCAAGATCCGAATATATTCCGATGGTGAAAGACGATGTCCATTCCTACTCCAGATTATCTGTGGGTTAGGTACGCCTTGTGCAGAACACTTGAGCATAACTGCATTACCTGCAACAACCTGGGTATCATCAGGGATATCAATGAAATTAGGAGCAACTGTGGATAAAAAAAACAACATATATATGATCTACATCAGTGCCTCTTTGTCAATTGATTTAGCGCCTACACAATAAGTTCCCCAGGGGTCCCTCTTCCCTAGGCCCCCTCTAAGTCTCTGCGGAGGAGAGCCGCGTGTTATCATCTGTCGTATAAGTGGTCGAATTGTATCTTTCATTTGTATGTATGTACTTATTACACAGCGTGAAATTAAGAATTCAATTTACTAGTACTCAGTCTTCCTCACCTTCTTCCTTGTAGTACATTAAACGAGCGGCCGTTATTTTTTGACCAGCAGAATTCCGTGCCAGGCAATGATATGTAGCCACGTCATCTTTGCTAGGTTTATGAATCTCCAAGGTATCGTCCTCTAAGATGACGTAACGTTTATCTGGATGAAGCTGTGCGTGATTCTTTAACCACGTGATCCTAGGAGTGGGATGACCACTGGCTTGGCAGAAGAAGTATGCTCGGCTAGGGGGTCTGGAACTAATGACAATATCTAATGGGATTTTAATAAATTCAGGTTCAACGCAGTTGAGATCTTCAAGAGTTAAAGAAATTAATGATCTTCCTTGTAGGTTGGTAGGACTAGAACATAAAGCTTGTTCACTGTTTGTCCTAACTTTACGAAGAAAACGAGACAACCAGAGTATGTTGCATTCACAAACCAACAAATTATGATCGAGTTGTCTACAAAATATAAATATTAAAGTTTAATAAATCATCAATGAAGTGATGATGAAGATGAAGATGGTTGGTTGGTTGGTTATTATTTATTACTATTAAACGACAAGTTCACTTACAATCTAACCAAGAATTTTAAACCAGACAACGTTCCTTTGACTAAGCTATGGATTTTGTTGTTCTGCAATTTCCTTAAAACAAGAGAAGATAAAAAATGTTTCAATACTTACTACAAACGTTTTAAAATAAGTCAAAAGAATGTTTTGTAATTGTTACTTACAGTTCTTCTAATGCCCTGAGCTCTCGAAATGCGTCACGTGATATTTCCTCTATTTTATTATTATGAATATATCTAATAAAAACAATGAATATCATATATATATATATATATATATATATATATATATAGTAAACTTCCTTCCTTCCTTCCTTCCTTCCTTCCTTCCTTCCTTCCTTCCTCCCTCCCTCCCTCCCTCCCTCCCTCCCTCCCTCCCTTCCTTCCTTCCTTCCTTCCTTCCTTCCTTCCTTCCTTCCTTCCTTCCTTCCTTCCTTCCTTCCTTCCTTCCTTCCTTCCTTCCTAACTTACAATTGATTCAATGAAGTCAATCCAGAAAAAGTCTTTGCATCAAGTCTTTCCAGATTATTATCATTTAAATAACTAAAAAAGAGAACAGAATGAAAGTAACTTGGACTGTAGTTCTCACAGAAACTGAGAAAAATGTTTCCACTGGCTGATACTTACAGAAATTTTAAGCGGCGAAGATGAATGAATGCTTCATGTTCAATGCGACTAATATTGTTACTGTTCAGAAGCCTAATAGAGAAAATAATAAAAAAATTAAAACAAAACAGAACATTAAAGTGATTAAACAATAAATATCCGCCAAGAAGTTCGACGTATATTGCGCCATTTCTAACTCTATAGTATCATGAAGGGCTTGTTTATATGATCCCGGTACACTGGGATGAATTTACTGAAATACAATGCTTGTAACTTTGAATATTACGGTCAGAATTTCGTCCAAATGGTCAAGTTTAAAGACAAATCACTGAATAAAATTGAAATAACTTCTAACACAGTAGAATTAGGGTGCGTTTTGGCTTTTTTGTCCATTTCCTTAAATTCCCGCGCTTTTTGACCCGGGATGAAATTCATCCCGGTCAACCGGAACTTAAATGTTTACTCCATATAAACCCGGATGAAATTCAACCCGTTACACTGGGATCATATAAACAGGCCCTAAAACAATAAAGGGACATTCTTGGCCGGTTCAGGTAGGAATGGGTTAATCACTTGTTAAACTATTGCCACCTAACTACGGCATGTTAAAGTGCCGTGTTATTTTTGCCGTGTTGCAAGTTGCAAGAAAAGTTGGATGGGTTCTATTTTTTGCTGCAACTTGCAACAAAAATCGCAAGTTGCTGAACGTGTAACACCCTTCCTGCAACTTTGCGATTTTTTTTTTCACGGGTAAATTTGTTGCAAGTTGCAAGAAAAATCGCATCGTGTAACAGCACCTTTAGCAGGCATGTGAGTTTATTCAAACTATATAAAATAGACAAAACCAAAAAAAACTTACAATGTCTTCAATTTTCTCAAATTTTGAAGATCCTCTCTTCGGATATCTGTGATTGAATTGTATCTCAAATCTCTACAAAAAAACATAAGAAATTACTATTAAGTGTAAAAAAGTAGAGTGATGTGTAGGCAGTGTTTTAGATAGAGCAAAGTGAAAAGATGGTAAACTGCTGAGAATAGTTTTGATAACGAAATACTGACGTTTCAAGCGGAGTCCTTTATCAGAGTAAAAAGTAGAGTGTTGTGTAGGCAGTGTTTTAGATAGAGCAAAGTGAAAAGGTTCATCCGAGTGATGAAGGACTGGTGAAGGGCTCCACTTGAAACGTCAGTATTTCATTATCAAAACTAATCTCAACAGTTTACCATCTTTCACTTTTCTCTATCTAAAACACTGCCTACACAGCACTCTACTTTTTACTCTGATGAAGGACTCTGCTTGAAACGTCAGTATTTCGTTATCAAAACTATTCTCAACAGTTTCCCACTCTATCTAAAACACTGCCTGCGCAACACTCTACGTCAGTACAATCTCTAAATTGACAACTTTATTTCATCTGGATCAGATTAGATCCTGACAATAACAAAGTTTTATTATTATTACACAATCCTTTTCAATGTCAATCGACAACGCATGCGTGCTTCGTCTTACTTGATGTTTGGATAGGATTAAGAAAGTCTATGAAGGATGTTGTTTTTAGAGATTAAAGGGAGGTAACGGAACCCATTTAAATATCTTGGCATTTCTTTCAATAATCATTATCTCTTTCACACACCTATGCCCGCGTCGCCGTCGGCCGTCGGCACTCGGCAGTGATCGGCTAAGCCGCTCAGGTAAGGAAAGCACGAAACGTCAGTAATGTAATGATAATGAATTACATTTATATAGTGCATTTTTCATGTGGATATGTTCAAATGCACTTCTTACAACAATAGATAATATACAATTTATGAGTATTACAATAATATTAAGTTAATAAAAAATACATTGCAGTGATAACTACAAGTAAGGATGGTACGTGAACATGCATTAATTAATTAAAAGCGTCTAAAAATAAAAATGTCTTTAATAGTTTTTTAAATGTAGCTACTGAGGATGCATTCCTGATGGTTTGGGGAAGAGCGTTCCATAAAGTTGGGGCAGCGAGAGAAAACGATCGATCACCCAGGGTCTTAAGAGTTTTAAGTCTGGGGCGTTCTAGTAGACACGGATCAGAGTACGATCTAAGGTTGTAAATAGTGGGTTTCCTAATTGAGAGAAGTTCTTTAATGTACATTGGAGCTTGATTATTTAAGGCCTTGTATGTAATAAGAAGTATTTTAAAATCAATACGAGATTTAATCGGGAGCCAGTGAAGATCATATAAAACAGGAGTGATGTGATCGAATCGAGGAGTGTTACAGATGAGCCGAGCTGCCGCATTTTGAACAGCTTGTAATTTCCTCAATTGGGACGAAGGAAGACCATAAAAGAGACTGTAGTTCGTTATTAAAACTATTCTCAGCAGTTTACCATTTTACTCTGATAAAGGACTCTGCTTGAAACGTCATTATTTCATTATCAAAACTATTCTCAGCAGTTTACCATCTTTTCACTTTGCTTTATCTAAAACACTGCCTACAAAGCACTATTACAGAATCATCCTCAGAGACATGAGAACATTTTTCACGATTTCTTACACTGCTAAAGTCAACCGAAAAATTTCGGCTGACTCGAGCGGGATTTGAACTCGCACCTTCAGGATTCCAGTCCGCCGCTCTACCTGTTGAGCGTACGGTCACGTAGGGTCCAAATGGATCAGGTAGGATAAACTGTGCACCAACTCCCCAATGGAAAACGTTTATCAGAGCATAGACAATCCAGAAGAGACACACAATTGTAACTATGATTTTCTCAGAAATAAGTTCAAAACAAGGACTATTGCATTTCGCTATTTTTTACAGAAAAAAATTGTCTTGCATTACAGTCGTAGGCCTAGTACATTTGGAAGTTCGTTTCGAGTTCATCAGTTGGGAAGTTCGCAGTTTGTTTTGAACCGCGTATTTGATTGGCTGCGAGGAACCAAGCAGTTGCCTACAGTTCAAAAGAAGCCTGAAAACTACTGAACGAACTTCCAAACATTTTGGGGCAAAGTATATGTTGCAAATGATTGTAACGTTTCACTCACGTGATCGGTGGCGCCGTTGGCGTGGTGAAACAATACGAAACATCTGAATAAGAATAAAGCTAAATTCCCATAGGATAAAGATGGTACACCAATATGGCCGCCATTTCATTGTTTCGGTACACCAATATGACCGACGTGACGTTAGCCTGCGTGACGTCAGATGAAAACGATCTATTGAGTGTTGTAGTCAGGCACGTAGCCAGGATTTTGAAAGGGGGGAGCCG
Source organism: Corallium rubrum (assembly GCA_964035015.1). Taxonomy (NCBI): domain Eukaryota; kingdom Metazoa; phylum Cnidaria; class Anthozoa; order Scleralcyonacea; family Coralliidae; genus Corallium; species Corallium rubrum. The sequence continues at coordinate 6,032,886 of OZ036016.1, forward strand.
AAATCAAAATAAATTTTGAGGGGGGTCCAGGGGCATACTCCCCCGGGAAATTTTGAAATCGAGAGTCGCTGAAATGCCATTTCCTGGCTTTTGGAGGAAGATTTTACAGACTCTAAAGGTTAAAAAATGTCATATAAAATACTCAAAACACGCAAACGTCAAATAGACACTCAAAATGCATACACTCAGTAGATTGAATACACTGTTTACAATTTATTTCCTGACACAATTCATATTGCTTAGTCACATGTCCGTTGTTTTATATCAAAAAGGGGGGGAGCCGTGGCTCCCCCGGCTCCCCCCTGGCTACGTCCCTGGTTGTAGTCGACGTTTCAGGCGTGGAAAAGTTAAAGTACATTATCACATACGCTTTAATAAACATCTTTTACTAAAAAAGTATTATGTATACATGTAGAAATAAACAAAAAAACTTTTTACACGCTTTAAGAATAACACAACACTGCATGCCATTGAATATAAGTCGTTTCTAAGCCGCTTCATTTTACGTCCGACGTTTGCAATGAAGCCAGGACAGCTTCAATTTCTGTTTCTCTGAAGCTTCGAATGTTTTGTCTGAGGCCACAACTTTTTGTACCAAGGGAAGGGCCCCCTCCTCCTCCACACATTTTGCTCCCAACCTCCCTGGCGCTTCAATGCAGGGGGGGGCGGTCGAGGGGCACTAGCTCCCATTACACTTTTCGGTAAATTAATCCTGGATTAAGTCATCTTTTAATACAATAGCTGCGACAAAAATCTTCATTAAAATGTCCTTCATCGAATGAAGACGAATTACGTTCAACCATCTGAGTAGCTCAATGGTTAGAGCGTCTCACTTGTGATCAGAATGAGTCCCAGTAGCTCAATGGTTAGAGCTAGCATTCACTGGTGATCAGAAGGTTGTGGGTTGTACACATATCCAATCTACGTTCAAATCATCAATAGCTCAATGGTTAGAGCGTCTCACTGGTGATTAGAAGGTTGTGACGTCCAAATCATCTGAGTCTCAGTAGCTCAATGGTTAGATCGTCTCACTGGTCATCAGAAGGTTGTGGGTTGTACACATATTCAATCTACGTTCAAATCATCTGAGTCTCAGTAGCTCAATGGTTAGAGCATCTCACTGGTCATCAGAAGGTTGTGGGTTGTACACATATTCAATCTACGTTCAAATCATCTGAGTCTCAGTAGCTCAATGGTTAGATCGTCTTACTGGTCATCAGAAGGTTGTGGGTTGTACACATATTCAATCTACGTTCAAATCATCTGAGTCTCAGTAGCTCAATGGTTAGATCGTCTTACTGGTCATCAAAAGGTTGCAAGTTGTACACATATTCAATCTACGTTCAAATCATCTGAGTCTCAGTAGCTCAATGACAATGGTCAGAGCGTCTCATCAAAGATCAGCGGAAAGTTGCAGTGTTTTAGATAGAGCAAAGTGAAACGGTAGCAAAGTTAACAAGCTAAATGCTGATATAACACTTACATATTAAAGCTTACTTAGACACATACAAACTGACATTTATATTTTATTGTGGTATAATACCGGATGATGGAGAATCAACAACATGGTATCACTTGAAATTTGGTGATAGTTTTGGTTTAGAGTTACGGTTTACTGAATAAACTGTTTCCACTTTAAAAAAAGATCGTTAAAGCAAGCTACAGATGATAAGCCAGTTTACATATTATAATGTGAGAGCTCTGTGTGACATGTGTTTATATTCGAATATAATACTTATTGATAAAGGTCTGTATATATATAAATAAAGTACACCGTATATTAGCCTACATCATTGGATATCTGGTTTATTGTGTTTTAAGTCTTTGTTATGATCAGGTTAAAAAAAAAGATAATTCAAAACACGAAACTAAATAAAATGAATGAAATACCAGGCAAGCTTTTGTTTCATTCCAGTCTTTATATAATGAAAGATAGAAAAAAGTTAAAATAATCTTTTTAACTTTGCCGTTGACCGCCGACACGTACACAAATATCGAATGGTCGGCTGCGCCACTTGTCGACAAAACTATCGCATTCTCGAACCATATGTTTGTAGACGAAGCACATTGCGTTAAATCTACTCACCATGGGTTCGCAATGACATATGTGCGACAAACAATCGTCAGCGAGAGTGATAGAAAAGTAGAGAACGCAGACAGTGCGTGATGATAAAACCTTGTAGTAAAGTTGTGAACTGGCGAGACTTTAGACAACAAAATACTGATATTTTAAAGCCTTGCTCTTTACCACTGAAGTAGTTTTTTCCCTTGGTTTTGGCCTTGGTTTTGGATCAATATGTCAGTATTTCATTCCGCTAAATTCTCCAGGATTTCTCACGCAGTCAACTAATGATTTTTTTTCTAAAGAGTACAATAGTTGGAAGGAATTTGACAAGTAAAGAACGGATGCATTACGAAGAGAAATAATCTCTTTCACTGCAAAATTTCTTCCTTTAATTGATGAGTAAAATCGTCTGGTGTTAGCCAGAGTGAAAGAATAATTGTAGCAGTGAAAGAGGTATTTGAAATAGCCTATATCTCTTTCACTGCAAGATTTCTTCCTTTAATTGATGAGTAAAATCGTCTGCTGTTAGCCAGAGTGAAATAATAATTGTAGCAGTGAAAGAAGTAGTTTAGAAATGAACGTAAGGATTACTTACAAGACAACGGTTGTTGGTGGAACAGTTGGAATAGTCTTGAGAGCTTGTTTGTTACACCTTACGCTGGGTCCATCACCTGTGCTATAGCAGGTACATTCCCTGGGACAGCACCAACACTGAGGAACGAAAACGAAGAAGAAAAATAGAAAAATGATCCGAAGAGTGTTCGGACTCTTCGCCATCATTATACACCACACTGAACAGAATTAATACTTCAAGAGAGAAAAGACAACAAGAATCAGGGCACCGGGATCAAATTACCAATTTATTTTTATATTTTTGGCGCAGGATGAACTCCAGCTGAGCTAGGATTGTTCATTTAATGACATCTCCTGTCCTCACTTGCGTTTTTATCTTGTTGCCAAAAAAGGAGCTTGTCAGGAACGTCATTTATAAGAAGCGGGAGCCTCGCGGCGCGGAAATAAGTAATCGTATGCTCAATTAGGTCGAGAGTTATAGAAAACAAGCTTAAGTTAAGGTGTTGGTATGCGGGAAGAACCCATGAAGAAGGTTTGCTAGCGAGGTTCAACCATTCCTTATAAATTGTTGTATAGCTTTAATATATGGTGCGAATAAACCTGGTTGTTGTTGTTGTTGTTGTTGTTGTTGTTGTTGTTGTTGTTGCTGCTGCTGCTGCTGTTCAGCTGTTGCTTCTGTTGATTGACTACCAACAACAACAGCAGAGGCATCAACACCACCACCACCACCACCACCACCAACAACAACAACAACAACAACAACAACAACAACAACAACAACAACAACAACAACAACAACAACAACAACAACAACAACAACAACTCACCACTACGACCAACATCAACAGCAGCATCTACAAGCAGTAGCAGCAGCAGCAACAACAACACCACTTGTTGTTGTTGTTGTTGTTGTTGCTGTTGTTGTTGTTGCTCTTATTGTTGTCATAGTTGCTGTTGTACGTGCTGCTCTTGGGGAGTAATAACAGCGTACTTGGCAAGGTTACAGACAGCTGGAGTCAACCCAGTGATGACATAACCCGGATGTCGACCAGAAAGAGGTATGCAAAGAATCCATCTCAAGTGGATCGAAGCCAATTAGAAAATTTACTGTGGTTACCAAACCCCTCCGGAAAAAATGCGATTGTTCTAGCAGGTTTATGCTGTTCAACTTCCTGTTGCGCCCAGAATGCGGTGAATTCATTCAGGGCGGGTCAAAGTCAAGGGTTGATTAAGTATGTAAAGATTATTTAGCGCCGCAACTCCGCAAGGCAAGGCGCTTGAGCCGACAAAGCCTCAGAAACAAAAAAATAACTTGAAATTTTGCTGCCTAGAATGTTTGAGCGTTTTCCCTTTGACGGTTCTCCCTTTAATGTTTTAGGGTTCTCCCTCCATCTGACGTTAGACAACAACAAATGGGCCGTATTTGGCTGGCTCAGACAGGAATGGGTTAATAACGGCTTCTCCTTAACTTTCACGTGAGTAAAATCGTCTTGAGTTAGACAGAATAAAACAATAAAAAGACTTTTTTTGGTCAGGTCAGGTCAGGAAGGAACGTACGGGATTTAAAACGGGTTGGTTATAATCGTAGCAAGTGATTTACCAGGCGGAAACCGTAATCGCGTTTATTTATTTTTCTTTTTTTCTTTTTTTCTTTGCCTTTTAAGTTATTTCACACCTCATCTTATTATGTTCATCTTTCATCACATTATTCACACATTTCTGTTTTTTTGTACTTGTCACCTGGTAAGCATTTCATTGGTCTATTATAATTTTAAATTTAAAATTGTTTAATCTCTTTTTGATCGTTTATAGTTTAAAATTTTAAATTGTTTTAATCTCCTTTTTACCGTTTTTTTTCCTTGTAATATGAAACTATATTAATGTTATATATAAGTATATTCAATGTAATCTTAAGTCATTCTGAAGATGTTACTGGTTAAGTAACGAAACGTCAATAAATATATTTTGTTTGTTTTTTAAATGGTTTCCAAACGCTATGGTATTGCACCTTAAAATTTTGAGCTGGGCTCTTATATTCATTTTGCGATTACGGGTTGGTTATATAGAAAACAACACAATAACAAACCTGTTGAGGGTCCTTGTCGAACACAAAACATTTTAGGTGTCCAATTTACGTCTGAATGAACAATAAACTAGAGCTTGAAACAACTGCACGAGTTCTTGTCAACAACCTGATTGAAGTTCTATGAACAAATGTAAAGTTAACTGTTATTGAAAATGAATATCCAATTAGTGTAAGATTAAACAACTGGTTAGTATAGGTTAAGGCGAAATATTAACAAGTGGAGATTTAAGAATAAAGATATTGATAATATCACGAACAAGACAAAAGCTTCTTTCAAAACAACCTGTTTTCAATACTACTAAATGGTAAGTAAGATAACCTACTAAGACAAAAACATATAAACTTATAGATAAAGCGTTTGGCAGTTTAAAAACGTTTAAAGATCACACATTAGTTTGACTCTAACTTAAAACATTATCAACATAGCTTAAACAATAAGAACAAAGGGAAAAGTGGTTTAAACTGCAGAGATTTTTGGAAGCGAAATACTGACGTTTTGAAGCGAGCTCTACATCAGAGTAAAATGTGGTGAGACGCTCCGGTCGAAACAACAGTATTCCGTTATCAAAAATATTCTTGGAAGTTCACGAGGCAGTGTTTTGGATAGAGCAAAGCCGAAGGTACGTAACTTATTTAAAAAAATACAGCCACATTCAAAAGTCAAAGTTGCGCTAAACCAGCTCTGATTTCTAAACTTGGTGCCGCTACAATCATGGCCAAAAAACCCCTGGGACAGTTCGTAAAAACCACTACGCATTTGAAGTTGCCCCCCTTCCCCCCTTCAATGTTGCCATATCATTCTATTTCTATTTTTCGTCGTTATATCACACCAAGTACAAAATGAAAGATTCAGGCGATATATTATAGTTTTTCTTGTGTGAGGCTACCAGACTCTTCAGTTGCACTGCTGTCCCAATTATTTATGGCCATGATTGTAGAAATTTATTTGTTAAATTAAACAGTGGTAACCCATGTGGACATTATAGAAGAAAATACTGACTTTTTTTCACCTAAACCCTTCATATTAAACTGTAGACAATAAATAAAGTGTGTTTGAATTACAAGACATCTTTACAACAATCTTCTTGCTGTTTTTTTATATAGAGGTCATAACAAGAATCATGTTGTGGTTAGCAATTTATTATTCGCTGATTTTTTCATTGTCTGCTTCTGCGCAGTGGACACGAAATAATAACCAATATAATCCTACTGGCAACAACGTAGCAGGAAATCCCAGTGCATCGTGGACTGCTAACACAATGAACAATGGTCTAGCCCCAGCTCCTGCACAGACACAATATAGCCAGAACTCATGGCCAAATACAGTTCCAGGTACATCCTTAATTTATTGTAAATTTTTATCATCATCATTTCCATGACGATCACAATCACGCCGACCACCACCATCATCACTATCATCACTATTACCACCATCATCATCACTATCATTACTATCATCACTATTACCCACCATCATCATCACCATCATCACTATCATCACCATCACCACCATTATCACTATCATCACCACTATCATCATCATCACCACCATCACCCACCATCATCACCACCCACCACCATCATCACTATCATCACCATCACCTCCATCATCACCATCACCACCACCATCACCACCATCATCACCACCATCATCATCATCATCATCATCATCATCATCATCATCATCATCATCATCATCATCATCATCACCACAACCACCACCATCATCACTATCATCACCATCACCATCATCATCATCATCACCATCATCACCATCATCATCATCATCATCATCATCACAACCACCACCATCATCACTATCATCACCATCACCACCATCATCACCATCATCATCATTATCACTACCATTATTTTTATCCGACCATTACCACCATCACTACCATCATCACCATCCCCACCACCATGTTAATCGTCATTATTACTTTATCATTTATGCTAAACACATTCAGGTGCAACTACTAACACAGTTCAAGGGGCTTATCCAGGAGGAACGACGTACACAGAAACAACAGGTGCGCCCTACACCACTGGTAGTTCAACAACTACCAGTAGCACAACAGAGAATGGCAAGTGGCCAACCGAAGGAACCACAACGCCATTCCACAGTGATAAAAATCCAAACAAAATCATCGAAGCAACACTGGTGAGTTCCAGTTCGGACAACGATAAAACTGATTCAGCAAATCTAGGAGATGTACCAGAAAGCGTTAAGAAGCCAGTATTTCAAGGTACGAGTTATACTGCACAATTCTCTTCCCTTTCCCTCCTCTTCTCTTCCTTTTCCCTTCCCTTCCCTTCCGTTCCCTTCCGTTCCCTTCCCTTCCCAGCTTCCCTTCCCTTCCCTTCCCTTCTCTTCCGTTCCCTTCCCTTCCCTTCATTTCCCTTCCTTTCCTTTCCTTTCCCATCCCATCCCATCCCATCCCTTCCTTCCCTTCCTTTCCCTTCCCTTCCCTTCCCTTCCCTTCCCTTCTCTCTTCCCTTCCCTTCCCTTCCCTTCCCTTCCCTTCCCTTCCCTTCTCCTCTCCTCCATAATTATTAAATAATTTCATTACAGGAGACACATTCCAAAGAAGGATGGTTGATGAGATTAATAAATATCGTTTAATGCATGGTTCCCCACCAGTGAGAATAAACGCTGAATTAACCAACCAAGCAACAGCCTGGGCTAAAAAAATGGCTGCCGCTGACAGAGAATCGATAAACATTGACTCCAAATATGGTCAGCTAACATATTCAACTCCAAGTCAAGTAGCTCCAAACGTCGAACTGGCGTCCACTCGTCATTGGTACAACAGAATAAAAAACTATGCATGGGACAACCCAAGCATTTCAACCAAGTCAATGCAATTTACCCAGCTTATTTGGGCCGCTTCTCATCAGGTTTGAATCTAAAATTTTAGGCCTGTCACAAACGGCGTATTTTTCATGCGCCGTATAAAATACCTATTATGGTCGACCCAAATTCTGAAATTGTTCCTGTTGAGTTATACGGCGTATTTTCGTCGTATTTAATAAGTCGAATAAATTACAGTTCTCGAGTCGTAGGTCTGGAAACGATGTTACAAACATGAATTGTGGATAGAAAATGTATTATCATATTGTAAATTAATGTCTGCATTGTATTGGGCGCATGAATAGTACGCCGTCTGCACCAACGCCGCACTTAATTGAGTCGTATTATACGACTGGCCTCGTCGTATTTAATGGCACTGTCAAACTTAATGAAATTGCCGTATTTAATGCTTACAGATGGCGTATTTTTCATGAACTTAATTCTCATATTTTATACGGCGCGTGAAAAATATTTGTCACATGCCTTAGTTGTTTTTTGTTGTACAAAAGTTTGTTGACTGTGTGAGCTACACAATAATGCTAAAATAAAGAGATTGTGAGGGATACGGCAAAAAGAAAATGTTGGTTGAACAAAAACAAATTTTGCATTGATTACTCTATAAATATGGCGGATTCAACATTTTTGTAGCATACCTACCATCATAATTATGATTTTTTATCGTTTGATATGTTTCTCAACCCCAAATGCTTATAAAAAGTTCGTTGATTCTATAAGCTACACAATAATGCTAAAATAAGACGATTTTGAGTGGTACGCCAAAACGTTCTAGGGTTTTGAGCGCTTTTAACCGAAAATACGTGACATAGACAGTGGCGGATTACCCAGTAGGCTGAGTAGGCTGAAGCCTACAGGCCCAGGCTTGCATTTCCAGAGAATGGATTTTTCATTAAGATTAGTTGTTATATGAATATCAGGGCCGTATCGTACACTGCCTTACCCTGGCCCAGAGGTTTTGGAGGTTGTCCGTCAAAAAATTTGGAGGTTTGGAGAACTGATCACTATAAAACGAGCTATCGGCCATATTTGGTGCAAGGCGAAAAAAAAGCCGGCAAAAACCGAAGGCGCGAGGCGAAAAAAAACGCGGGAGGCGCGAGGCGAAAAAAACGCGGAGAAAGGGGATAATAGAGAGATCAGAGGATAATACAGAGATCCCTCTGGTTCCCAGGGTAACACTGCCTCAGCATGCAGGAAATGGCGTTTCCGAGACTCTAAATTCAAAAAAATTTCCGGAAAATATCGTCATAAAGGCCCGTGAATTTTATTTAGCCTACAGGCCCCGAAACTGGTAATCCGCTATTGAACATAGAAAAAATTTTCTTCTTAACCATTGAGATAGTGGAGCACTGTGGGTTCGAGTTGCGTCTCAGGAGCTCAGAGTTTTTCCGTTAAATTACTTACGACAGCTTGTACAACAAGAGACAACTACAATTTTAACAACTTCGAGCTGAAAGCACTTTACTAATGTAGCTTTAAAGGACATTGGCATTAAAAATTAAGTTTGTCTAAATTGAAAGAACTCATAAGATTGTAATGGAAGATCCTTTACAACTTTTTCGTATCTTTCTGCGTTTTCACTGTGGGTAAAATATTTTCATACAGAACAAAATCACTTACATATCTAACATGAAATGTTCAGCGTCGCAAGGAGTTTTTATGTGCACAGTTTCAAATGATTTCGCTGAACAAACTTAGAGATATAACTGGTTTTGCTACATGTGAATATATTTTACCCCACACCTGAAGTCAGAGACCATTCATTTACATATCAAACAAATTGAAATATCTTGAAAACGAAGAGAGATACGAAAAAGTTGTAAAGGATGTTCTATTACAATTTCACGAGTTCTTTCAAATTAGGCAAACTTTATTTTTAGTGTTATTGCCCTTTAAACTTTTCTAAATAATTTAAAATAATTTATTAAGAGAATTATTATTTTCAGATCGTGTATAACTACGGTCTTTGAGCAGACTATAAATTAGCTTAAAACTATATAGCAAAAACTAACCTGAAACATGATTTCTTCAGATTGGTGTGGGAGAGGCAACCAATAGAGCTAGTAGTAGATCTTATGTGGCAGCATTGTTCAGTCCTCCTGGAAATAACAAGAAAGAAATTGGTGAAAATGTTTTGCCAGTTACTGGTAGGAACAACTTATTCTAGTACTTATAATACCAACTAGATAGTAGCATAGGAAAAACCATTCGGTTTCAGAAAAAAGGAAACTTTCTATTATTCATTCAATTCATTATGTCAAATACGTGTATAATATTTATATACATATTTTATTTTAGGTAGCGGAGCTGGTAAGCGAGGGCCAGGTAGGTTGGGTGTTCACAGAAATTAATTTTAAAAACCACGAAATATTTTTAGATGTTGAAGTGTAGCAAAGTACTAGTGTTGTGTTGTGTTGTGTTGTGTTGTGTTGTGCTGTGCTGTGCTGTGCTGTGCTGTGCTGTGCTGTGCTGTGCAGTGCAGTGCAGTGCAGTGCAGTGCAGTGCAGTGCAGTGCAGTGCAGTGCAATGCAGTGCAGTGCAGTGCAATGCAGTGCAGTGCAGTGTCGTGCGGTGGTGTGGTGTGGTGTAGTGTAGTGTAGTGTGGTGTGGTGTGGTGTGGTGTGGTGTGGTGAAGTGAGGTGAAGTGAAGTGAGGTGAGGTGTGTTGTGTTGTGTTGTGTTGTGTTGTGTTGCGTTGCGTTGCGTTGCGTTGCGTTGCGTTGCGTTGCGTTGCGTTGCGTTGCGTTGCGTTGCGTTGCGTTGCGTTGCGTTGCGTTGCGTTGCGTTGCGTTGCGTTGCGTTGCGTTGCGTTGCGTTGCGTTGCGTTGCGTTGTGGTGTGGTGTGGTGTGGTGTGGTGTGGTGTGGTGTGGTGTGGTGTGGTGTGGTGTGGTGTGGTGTGGTGTGGTGAGGTGAGGTGAGGTGAGGTGTGTTGTGTTGTGTTGTGTTGTGTTGTGTTGTGTTGTGTTGTGTTGTGTTGTGTTGTGTTGTGTTGTGTTGTGTTGTGTTGTGTTGTGTTGTGTTGTGTTGTGTTGTGTTGTGTTGTGTTGTGTTGTGTTGTGTTGTGTTGTGTTGTGTTGTGTTGTGTTGTGTTGTGTTGTGTTGTGTTGTGTTGTGTTGTGTTGTGTTGTGTTGTGTTGTGTTGTGTTGTGTTGTGTTGTGTTGTGTTGTGTTGTGTTGTGTTGTGTTGTGTTGTGTTGTGTTGTGTTGTGTTGTGTTGTGTTGTGTTGTGTTGTGTTGTGTTGTGTTGTGTTGTGTTGTGTTGTGTTGTGTTGTGTTGTGTTGTGTTGTGTTGTGTTGTGTTGTGTTGTGGTGTGGTGTGTTATATTGTGATGTGGTGTGGTGTGGTGTGGTGTGCTGTGGTGTGGTGTGGTGTGTTGTGTTGTATTGTGATGTGATGTGGTGTGGTGTGGTGTGGTGTGGTGTGGTGTGGTGTGGTGTGTTGTATTGTATTGTGATGTGGTGTGGTGTGATGTGGTGTGGTGTGGTGTGGTGTGTTGTATTGTGGTGTGGTGTGGTGTGGTGTGGTGAGATGTAGTGTGGTGTGGTGTGGTAATAGTGGTGAGGTGTAGTATATGGTGTAGTGTGATGTAGTGTGGTAAAGCATGGTGTAGTGAAGTCTGGTGCGGTGAAGTGTCGTGAGGTGTGATGTGCTGTGGTGTTATGTAGTGCGAGGCAACATGTTGAAATCAGCCTTTATTTCATATTTTATCCAGATTCCTGTCCATTTGGTTGGCATAAGTTTAAGAAGAGTTGTTACAGGTACGCTATTACAACTACAATCACACTTGTTCTATCAGTGAAGGTTTTTCTAGAAAAATGTTTTTCTCATGCAGTCCACGAACTTCGGCAACATCGTTTGTAGAACTTTAGCTTTTCAGATCTAGGATTTAGATTAGTGACAATTCATATTTGTCATTTCCTGGTTTCAGATATTTTAACAACCCCGTCAAATGGTCAGAGGCAGCTAACTTATGTGACGACGAACATAGCTCACTGGCCTCTCTTGAGAGCGTAGAGGAAGAAACTTCCGTACGGAGTATGTTAGCTACAGATGAAGGTACGGATGCCTGGATTGGGCTGAGTGATCGCGTCAATCCTGTTTCGAAGAATTTAATATGGGTTGATGGCAACGCAATGCAGTATTCTAATTGGAACTCGTATCAAGATGACATCACAGAAGGTCGGAAATGCGCCACGGTCTCCGTAGCAACCGAAGGATGGATGTACAAAGGTTGTAATGCAGACTTTGGATTTATTTGTAAGAAAAGATTAAAAGGTAAGAAGATATTCTATTCATGTTTCTCTGAGTTAGAAATCAGGATGGTGTAAAGAAAAATGATTTATAGAAAAGACAGTGATAACGATGGTGATGGTGATCATGGTGGTGATTGTGGTGTTGATGATTATGATAATGGTGGTGATAGTCATGGTGGTGATATAGTGATGGCGATGATGATGGTGGTGATAGTCATGGTGACGATAGTCATGGTAGTGATAGTCATGGTGGTGATAGTCATGGTGGTGATATAGTGATGGCGATGATAATGGTGGTAATAGTCATGGTGGTGATAGTCATGGTGGTGATAGTCATGGTGGTGATATAGTGATGGCGATAATGATGGTGGTGATAGTCATGGTGGTGATAGTCATGGTAGTGATAGTCATGGTGGTGATAGTCATGGTGGTGATATAGTGATGGCGATGATAATGGTGGTAATAGTCATGGTGGTGATAGTCATGGTGGTGATAGTCATGGTGGTGATAGTCATGGTGGTGATAGTCATGGTGGTGATAGTCATGGTGGTGATAGTCATGGTGGTGATAGTCATGGTGGTGATAGTCATGGTGGTGATAGTCATGGTGGTGATAGTCATGGTGGTAATAGCCATGGTGGTGATAGTCATGGTGGTGATAGTCATGGTGGTAATAGTCATGGTGGTGATAGTCATGGTGGTGATAGTCATGGTGGTGATAGTCATGGTGGTGATATAGTGATGGCGATGATGATGGTGGTGATAGTCATGGTGGTGATAGTCATGGTGGTGATAGTCATGGTGGTGATAGTCATGGCGGTGATAGTCATGGCGGTGATAGTCATGGCGGTGATAGTCATGGCGGTGATAGTCATGGTGGTGATAGTCATGGTGGTGATAGTCATGGTGGTGATAGTCATGGTGGTGATAGTCATGGTGGTGATAGTCATGGTGGTGATAATGATGGTGGTAGTGGTAAAACCTAGTTCTCATATGTCGCCAACAGTCGCAGATTTATGATTTAGATGCATGTTAAGTAATAAAGAACAATGCAGAAAGCACTGCATTTCTGCATTGTTAGTTATTACTTAACATGCTGCTGCACTTCCCGATTTAACATGCATCTAAATCATAAATCGACGATGATCTGCGACCGTCGGCGATGTATGAGAACTAGGCTTAACGATGGTAATAGTGATGGTAATGATGGTAGTGATGTTGGTAATGGTGATTGTGATAGTGATTGATGGTGGTGATGATGACAATGGTTTCTGTAAAACTCCAGTTCAGAATACCAGAACAAGGCAGTGGTTTGCGGAAAGTATTTGCTAGAAAATCTAGGATTAACAGTAGATTACAGTAAAACGAAAATTAAGTTTAATAATTGTTGAGTAAAGTTTTGTTTTCTTCTTTTAGACATCATGACGTATTTAGTGGTGTTGAGTTACCCAGAGAAGTTATGGTCTGATAATTTGAAAAGTGAAGCCAGTCCACGTTATATGGCAATGAAAAAACATTTGGATCAAGCGGTAAGAACATACGCAACTGGGAAGCCATTTATTTTTCCCAGGGATATTTTGAAGGGAGGGGCCGGTTTCACATAATCATTTTTCACCTGTCTTATCGCAACGGTAATAACATTTTATGACGCATTTAATGTCTCCGTAGATTATGAATATATACCACGACGACGAATGGTTTGTCGACATGCTCTTCGAAGGATTCAGGTACTTCTGACAACTGCAGTGCTGTTGTTCCTTCCTTCCTTCCTTCCTTCCTTCCTTCCTTCCTTCCTTCCTTCCTTCCTTCCTGCCTGCCTGCCTGCCTTCCTTCCTTTCTTCCTTCCTTCCTTCCTTCCTTCCTTCCTTCCTTCCTTCCTCCCTTCCTCCCTTCCTCCCTTCCTCCCTCCCTTCCTTCCTTCCTTCCTTCCTTCCTTCCTTCCTTCCTTCCTTCCTTCCCTCCCTCCCTGCCTTCCTTCCTTCCTTCCCTTCCTTCCTTCCTTCCTTCCTTCCTTCCTTCCTTCCTTCCTTCCTTCCTTCCTTCCTTCCTCCCTCCCTCCCTCCCTCCCTCCCTCCCTCCCTCCCTCCCTCCCTCCCTCCCTCCCTCCCTCCCTTCCACACTAAACTACTTCCACTATATTTGTCTTTAGTTCTACCCCTGATGATAAAGTAACAGTTGGGTTTAAATTACGTTTCTCGCCGGATGGCGACGCTCCTACAGATCCCCTGGAAAAATTACGCACTAAGCTTGAGTCAACTGGTCTTATAGATGGCGAAAGATTGCTCTTAACTAACGTATCGCTCCAAAATGGTGAGTGAAAGTAAGTAACTCCAATCACTATTCTCGTGAAAAGATTTGAGCTCTGGCTTCACAATAATAAAGTATTTCGCGTATTCTTGTATATCTTATTTAAGGAACTCAACTGATTAATAATTCCCATGAATTAACACAACAAATATCTGTACCATGTTGGTAGTTTTATACCTGATAAAAACTTATTGACATTAGAAATAAGTGAATAAATCAAATCAAAAACAACCAAAAACGAAACGCTTTTAAAGTGTACGCGCAGCGCGTTCGAATTCTAAACTTTATAAAACAGTGATGCTCGTTTATTAAACATTACATAATCTTTCGCTAATATTTTTCGTTTGTAGAAGATCCAGATTCCTGTCCTAACAGTTGTTTAACCAAAAGAGATGCTTGCAAATCATCTTCCTGTCCAATTTATTGCTGTAGAACATTCCCAACTCAACGCAAGAGTGTTATCCCACCGATACTTTGGAATTTTAAAAGACCTTTATTTAAAACAGATAACATCGGCCTTCAAGTTCATAATCAAGCTTCTATCACAAGTCAACTTGGAATCAATAAAGAAATGAATAATCCTTTGCGAGGGATTTCTGATTATAATCATTTAAAGAATTCTTACAATGCTGGAAGGATGAACAAGATTAATGGCGTCATTTCTAAACCACGGGATTACAGACAACATGTTTTTATTAAAAACTCAAGGCCTCATTATCAGCAATTACAACAAGATATGAATAGATTTGAACAAGAATTCTTCAATCAATCACCTCTTGTACAACAACAACAACAACAACAACAACAACAACAACAACAACAACAACAACAACAACAACAACAACAACAGCAACAGCAACAACAACAACAGAACCTCTTAAATAATTGGTTTATTGGTTACTTCAAACAGAAACCACGAACACAACAGCAACAACAAATGCAACAACAACAGCAGCGACAGCAACAACAACAACAACAACAACGGCTATCAACCTATCAGCACATGGCTTTCTTAAAACGCAAGCCACAAACACCACAACAAAGTTATCAACCATTATCTATCAACACACCTAGCAGCTATAACTATGGACAAAATATATACACAGGCAGAGTTCAACCAGGCTACTACAATAACTTGTTCTTAAAACAACATCTAACCAACAGTGATAGCAAACATCCACAGCCAAGGCAATGTCACGCTCCATGTCCAGCTGTTTGTGCACCGTCGTGTATTCATAGTTGTTGTCGATCAAAACGTGATAGAACACGTTCTTAACTTCTGATGAAACAAGATTCCACGCCCTATACAGACTACCACGGGCATGCTATTACAGAAACCTTACTACGAATTGTGGAATGGAGTAAAAGTCGAATCCCTGCCACGCCCACAAACGTCGACAATTGTTGGAAGTTTTAAAAATACATCCGATAAACAAGTGTAACGATTAGCTGCAGAAGCACTCTTAGCAGTGATTTTGTAGTGAAAAATATATTGACAGATTTCCAAGATGTATTTTGTCAATATTATGGTCTTTAAAATGAGCAATAAATATTTTCCTAAGTCGTCAATGGCATTGTTTAACTCATTTATTTCAAAATTCGTTGACGTTTGTGGGCGTGACAGCGATTTCCGCAATTTATACTGATTTTCGTTGCGTTTTCCTCGCGAATAATGCATACGCAATTTTTGAAGTAATACGATAAAAATTATCAAGTTGCAGGTTTAATAGCTGACGACCTCTATTTATCATATTGTTAGAGTAATTTCTAGTAATGTCATGTCAGTTAATTCTATGAATTTTTGCATAGTGGCAAATAGTAACAGAAGTAAGAATTTGTGGAAACATCACGTTTATTTATTACTGAGCTTCCGACATGTTGACTTCAACAAAACAGAAAGGTCTGAGACTCTGAGTCAATAGGTTGGAAGCTAAGCAAGCATGCAATAAATAAACGTCGCGTTTCCACAATTTTGCTATGTTATTAATATGCATATTTCCCGAAATTTCTGTCGTATGGTTCCTTTGACTGGTGTTAAATATCTGAAACGCTTTGAATAAAGACAAAACATTTTAAAGACGTTATCTACTATTAAAAGAAGTGATTCCTACGTTTTAGGGGCGGGCCATTAGAAAAGTGATGGGGGTGGGCGATATTTTTGTCAGTTGCTCATGCAGGATTTTCCCCAGGATTTTCAGCGTACAATTAAATAATTTTCTTTGTGCATGATTTTTTCCCGTTCAAATTGCCTTGCTCAATTTTTTTGTCACCCCCATCACTTTTCTAATGGTCCACCCTTTAGAACTAATGAGACTTTGTTCGATGCTTTGAGAATTATTCGTAGAAATAAGAGAATGGGAGAGCTAAAACTACTGCAACTTAATTTTAGTTTTTAAAAAAATAAAAGAAATTTAAGTTAAAAATAGACATTTTAAAGATTATTACCATTGAATAGACCTTTATATTCAGAAATAAACATAAGTTTGTTTTATTTGCATTTTGAATTATCGTTAAAAGACTAAAAGCAATAAAAATAAACGAAATACCTTCGGTCCTTCAATTCGAGGTCTTCCCCAGAACTCGACGTTTTTCTTAATATTTCGTCCAATGGTATGTCCTTCGAGACGAGAATATCGACGCTGCCACAGGATATGAACCATTTTCTGACATTTCCACCAGAAATCACCAATTTAACTGCTTCAAATAGTCCGTTTTGCTCTCGTTTCCCAAACGAACTTCAAAACAATTTCAAAAACATGGCGTCTTTTCGCGCGCTTCGCATAACTACCCACAATCCAACGCACGCCTTCGAGAGCTAGGTTGGGAGAATTTAGCAATTGATATGAATTTCTCACAACTCAAGAATTGTTTGTTTTTTACTTTTTTTAAAACTTTTATCACTATTGTTAAACTTTGGTAGAAAAAAAGATATCACAAGTTAAATATCAGAAGTTAAATATCAGAAATTGAATATCAATTTTCAAGAATTTTAATTATTAAAAATTACTATTAAAAGACCATCACTAAAGTTATGTAATGTGAACTAGAATGAAACTGCACTATGAATCCTTTTATTATAAAAAAAACCATCTATTTTTTTATTAAGGAGTCTATTTATATTCAAGGAGTCTATTTCGTTTCTAAGTAAATTATTAAACCTATTATTCCTAACACAAGAAGCAATATTAAGAGAAGACAACATTTCTTTTTTCTTGCTCTTTTCTACAATAAACAAAGAAATATTATATAAATAAATTTTGTGGAAACACCACGTAAAATATTTCTTAGCAAAGAAATATTTTACGTGGTGTTTCCACAAAACTTATTTATATTACTTTATCACCATGAAAACGTTCAAAGAATTAATTAAAGAAAGATTAATAGGCAAAAACTCACACTTGAAAATCAGGTGCAAATCTAGGGGGAAGGTGTGGGGAGTAACAGCCCCTATGTTTTATGCACACATGATAATAATTATGCACATTCCAGATTTTATTAAATGACTTTGTACTTCTCATGAAACCTCGTTAAAAATTTCCCTAGAATGCATTTCTGAGATCTAAGAATTCAAACTTTTTCCAAGGGGAATAACTCCAGCCCTCCCCCCCCCCCCCCAAAGTTATGTGTGGCTTCATTATTGTACCCCCTCTGTTTCTAAAATCCTGGATCCACCCTTGAAAAAATGTATTTTGTGAAGGAAGCTCTAAAAGATAAATTCACAAGAAGAACAGTGTTCAACATACCTGATAAACACTAGCTTTCTGAAGTTCTTCACGGGCATTCTCAACATCTGTATGAGCTCGGATCACATGACCTTCAATGGAGTCTAAAAAGAGAGAAAAAATAATGAAAAATACAGCACAAAAAGATAAAAGAAATTATTCAACAATGAGAGAGGAACAGTGGACTAAAAGAAACATGAATCAACTCACCGACTACTTCTCCCTGTTCATGCACCATGAGCGCAAGATCTCGAAATATTTCATTCACATCAAGAACATCAGACTGAAAAAAAGTGAGGAGTTGTTGCTGTTGTTGGTATTGCTGCTGCTTCTGTTACTGCTGTTGTTATTGCTGTCATAGTGTTGTTGTTGCTGCTGTTGTTGTTGTTGTGGATGCTGTTGTTGGTATTGCTGCTGCTTCTGTTACTGTTACTGTTGCTGCCGTTGTTGTTGTTGTTATTGTTATTGTTGTCATTGCTGCTGTTGTTGTTGTGAATGCTGTCATTGCTGCTGTTGTTGTTGTGGATGCTGTCATTGCTGCTGTTGTTGTTGTGGATGCTGTTGTTGCTGCTGTTGTTGTTGTTGGTATTGCTGTTGCTGCTGTTGTTGTTTTTTATTGTTGTTGTTGTTGTTGTCATTGTTATTATTGCTGTCATATTGTTGTTGTTGCTGCTGTTGTTGTTGGTATTCCTGTTGTTGGTGTTGTTGTTGGGGCTGTTGTTGTTGTTGTTGTTGTTGTTGTTGTTGTTGTTGTTGTTGTTGTTGTTGTTGTTGGTATTGCAGTATTGCTGTTGGTGGTGGTGGTGTTGTTGCTGTTGCTGTTGTTGCTGGTGCTGCTGTTGCTTTTGTCACTGTTGTATTAAACTAAGACCATTATTATTTGGAGACTGGCATCCACCCCTGCCTTAGGGTAGTAACCAAAGAAAGAGCAGCCTTCTGGCTACTTCCAACTATGGTAGACCAATAAATAGATAGAAGACCATTATACCTCCAGCTGACGCATCATTCTTTCTCTTTCCTCCAGAAGACTTTGGTCAAAAGAAATTTCATCCTCCATCTGTTGTTGTTGTTGACTTGAGGAAAACAGGAATAAGGAAAACAAAGTCATGATAATGTATATACATAAAAGTAGTGCTTCATGGACAGTGTGTGTTACCATCACCACCACTATCATCATCACCATCTGGTACCATCTCCCCCAGTCACCATAACCACAGCCATCGTATCATTACCACCACTATCACTACCACCACCATCATCATCACCACCACCATCACCATCATTACTACCACCATCACCACTACCATCACCACAATGATCACCACCACCTACCACCATCACCACCACCACCTGATGATCATCACCACCACCATTGATCATCATTACCTGTCACGATCTTCAGACAGAAGTCTTGTCTTATCACTGTCTTCATCTCCATAACCACCTTCACTTCTATGACTAAACTTCACCTAACACAAGATAAAATATCACTGTGACAGTGCTGTCTAGATATGAATCCTTTATTGCACAATCATATGTCATATTATATAACATCATTACATAAACCAAGATAAAAGACTGTACTTACCACAGTAGAATTCATGGCATATTTGCTTTTCTCTGCCAGTTTCTACAAAATATAAAGCAACACAATCTATGACTAAAATATTGGTCAGTGTAACCAGTAGCAAAATATGATGTGTGTCACATTACTTGTCTTTCTCTTTTTTAAAAGCTGACTGACCAAAAAAACATTATCAGCCAACAACTTTTAAGTGGGATAAGGGGGAAGTGTGGATTTAGTCACCATTGCAAGCTCACTGTCAGACTTACTTTTTGTACGTTCTGGTATCTTGAGATAGAATCTTCAAATTCATCTTTTAATCTTTCTTGTTGAAGTCTTTGGTGTCTCTGCAAGAAGTAATAAAAATTACTGTTAAACAAAAAAGATTGTGGCTACAAAAAGGGTAGAAGCCCTTTGATCAAACCTTTTAAACTTTACATTTAAGAGGTTAAGTATTATTAACTTACTCTCTCCATATCAGATCCTCCAGATAACTTGGCCATCTTTTTATAACACATGGTTGTTTCTGTTGCCAGTTTATTAGTGCCTTGCTGAATGCGATGTCTAAATTAAATGAAAAATAAAGATATAATTGCAAATATATTATTTTTATCCAGGGCTATTGTAATTAAACACCACCAAATTTATATGGTGAATAATTTATGACTATGACAAACTCACAGTTTATCATATGGTACTTCTTTAAGCTGATTGCCAAGTTGCTTGCAAATTCTCTCCAAAGCTTGAACTAAATAAATAGAAAAAATTTGAACACTACACATAAAAAATATTTCATTCTATTCAAAAATAATTTTTGATTGCAAAGAAAAACACGTCATGTACTCACTGTATAACCCACTACTTACCATTGCTGTTGATTTGAAAAATATTGCTACTGATTGTGTCACTTAGAGATTGAAATTCAATGTAATCTAAAAGAGAAAAATATATTACCATTTTAAAAAATTAAGAATTTGTAAGGCAGAGTTGTAAGCAACTCAGCTATAGAGAAAACTGGTAATAATTCCTGCCTGAGCTGGCCAAAAATGGCACCTTTACTCTGTCTAACACCAGATAATTTTACTCATTCATGGACCAAAGGAGAATCCTTAGACATCCTAGGCAAAATGGTTTAACTATAGGCAATGCAAAATGCACGCACGTACTGTACCTTCAGACTGATATGTCTTTGATGTCCCTCTTTCACTCTGATAATCCCTGAATGGTACCAATTCACCCCTGATAGTCCCATATCCTTCACCAAACTCACTTGACATTCTGATGGGTAGATTATAAACAACCAGAGCTATTAGAAGTATAATAAAGGTGTGAGGTCAGTTTTTTACACTTTCTCCCTAAACCTTGGTTGAGATAATGCTTTAGCCCAGGCTGAATTGCTGAAATTTCCCCCATTCTAACTCTAAATAGCTCGAGTACATTTGAGTTTGGCAGATCAAGTTTTAAGATGCAAACCAGCTGAGAAAGTGTCTAGGAAAATGTTTAAAGCTACGGTTACACACACTGATTTGTGTTGCAAGTTATTGCGAGATAAATCGGTCATCCGGCTACACACATCAATTTGTGTTGAAGAAAAATCAAGTTTAAAAATAAAACAAGGATAAGTGGAGCTTGAACAAAAGAAATTTGGCATGATGGCAACACAAAATATCAGTGACAGGTAATGTTATACTTGTCAATTTGTGTGGCATTGCAGATTTTCATTGCAAGTTTTTGATCCCTTATCAAAAACTTGCAATGCTTCAGCAACGCATAAATCGGTGTTGACTGGATATGTTACACACACCAATTTATCTCACAATGCAGTTGCAACACAAATTGGCGATATAAATCAGTGTGTGCACACTGATTTATTAACACTTGTGTGTGCTAAACTGGAGTGGTCGTGCTTAGATATGTACATGTAGAGATGTTCAGTGTAGTGTGACTAGCTGACAGTATGGCGATCACATGACTCACATTACACAGAACATAATTATTTTGATAAACTATCAATTATATTTGCCACTAATTGGATAATAGAACTTTACAGGCATTTCCTTTTAACACACATATTAAAACCCAAAACTTTAGCTCAACTATATTCTTTATCAAAAACAAGATACCCCGTGTGTAGGAATGAATATTAATATAGAAGGATCAAAGATCAAATGAAATATGAAAATCTTAGAAGTTTCACAGAAAACCAGAACCTTTTGAAGAAGCTTTTGAAGAACACAAGGAACAATAAAAGCAAATACGGAATAAACTATTTGTATGTGTCATTATCAACTTACCAAGCTACAGTTTCTTTCATTTTCTTCGCTCTCAACCCTCTTTGTTCACACAACCAGAACAGAAAATTGAATATTTATTTGCAAATAAACCCCTTCCGGTTCTTGGCCGCGTTATAACCGCAACTCCTAAGAGGACTGGAACGAATATTGATCTATTAATAGGCGCGCGCGAAAATGCGCAAATAGCGGTAGGTACTTCATGTATGCCTATTATAAGGTCCTGACATATTATATCCGCAGACAGCAGAACAAAAAGTAGACTATAGCAGTAGAGCGAATTACAGTACTTCAGACTGCTTTAGACTGCTTTAGAGTGAATTAGACTGCATTAGACTGCTTTAGATTGCTTTAGAGTGAATTAGACTGCTTTAGTTTAGACTGCTTTAGAGTGAATTAGACTGCTTTAGAGTGAATTGGACTGCTTTAGACTGCTTTAGAGTGAATTAGACTGCTTTAGAGTGAATTAGACTGCTTTAGACTGCTTTAGAGTGAATTAGACTGCTTTAAACTGAATGTCCCAACACGTTAACAATATTGATTCTGCTATTTTGAACGTTAAGACCAACCTCTCTAACGTTTGTCCTCCCGTCATATATTCAGGCATCACCCAGTTTATTCGCTCGTTGAACTCGAAATTTTACACGTTTCTCAAGGCGAGTAAAACTTCGAAATTCAACACTCTTGTAGGCCCTCGTCCCGTTTCGAATTCTAACCACACTAACTCCACCAGTAATGTCAATTTAGTGGTCACGATTCCTCCTGATTTGCCCTTGTCTGACCCTGAGAGATCTGTCCTTGCGAAAGGTCTCAAATTTGTTCCCAACCCTGGGCCCATAGACTCCTTCTCAGTGAAGGAGGACACCGAAACTTTCTTTAGAAGACTAAGACTTAAGGCACATTTTCACAATAATTCCTCCATCCAACAAAAGGATGTTTTTGAGGCTGCTAATCCTAAAAAATCTTCCTGGTCTCCTCCGGAAGGCCAATTTGGCTCCCTTGATCTTTTCATTCGACAATGTCGACATGATATAGATCAGCTCCCACCTTTTAGGCCCAAAAGGCCATCTAATCTCAGCTCTAGTGAATTAAGTGCTTTAAAATCATTGCGTAGCCGGAATGATATTGTCATCAAACCTGCTGACAAAGGTGGTGCTTTGGTCGTCTGGAGAGCTGATTTGTACCGCGAAGAGGCTCAAAGGCAACTAAACGACACTGCTTTCTACAGCAGAGTTGATGGTGATTTGACATCCCAACACAACACCACCATTCGATCCACCATCAACAACCTCATCACCACTGGGGAATTGCCTGATACAGCAAGCAATCTCCTAACCACCACTCCACGCACACCTGTCATGTACTTCCTTCCCAAAATTCACAAACCCAACAACCCAGGTAGACCTATAGTGTCTGCTTGTGGTTGCCCTACCCAAGCCATTTCATCCTACCTTGACCACATCATGGCGCCCTTGGTTAAGAATTTACCTTCTTACATCAAGGACACCAAACATGCTCTGAAAATTTGTGACCACATTAGTTTTCAGGGTTCACATCATTTCATCTTCACCATGGATGTCAAATCACTCTACACTGTCATCCCGCATCACGATGGTCTTCAAGCACTTAAATATTTCTTTGATCAACGCACAACTCGGGAGCCATCGACCACTACTTTGCTACGCCTGGCCGAGTTAGTGCTCACCCTCAACAATTTTTCATTTGATGGTGAGCATTACCAACAAGTTAGTGGTGTAGCCATGGGTACCAAAATGGGCCCTAACTATGCCAACTTATTTGTTGGATATGTGGAAAAACAAATCTTTGAACAATACACTGGTTTCCTACCTGACTACTATGGTCGGTTCATTGATGATTGCTTAGGCACTGCATCATGTTCGCGCACTGACCTGGTTTGCTTCATTAACTATGTTAATGACTTCCACCCAGCACTCCAGTTCACATGGGAGATCAGTGAGACTAGTGTGTCGTTCTTAGATATTCTCATCTCCATTAATGGTAATAAGCTGAGCACTTCTGTCTTTTACAAGACCACTGACTCTCATAGCTACCTCCTCTTCTCCTCTCATCATCCTAAACACACCAAAACTTCCATTCCTTTCTCTCAATTTCTTCGTCTTCGCCGCCTCTGCAGTGAAGATGACGATTTCAATGCCAAATGTTTGGAAATGAGAAACTTTTTTGTTAATCGCGGTTATCCTTCCCACCTCTTAGACACTGCCTTACACAAGGTCTCCAACATTTCCCGTTCAGACACCTTAAGCAAACCTTTGGCTACCATTTCTAATGAAAAAGTACCTCTAGTTCTCACTTTTCATCCCTTCAATTTCAAAGTAAGGGACATCATTAGCCGCAATTTCGACCTCATTAAAAATGACCCAGAAACATCTTCCATTTTCTCTGAGAAACCCCTAGTATCTTTTCGGCATAGCAAAAACATCCGGGAAAACGTTGTTCACAGCTCACTGCAGCAAGCCTTGGTATCACATGTTGGCACCAGCTCTTGCTGTCGCGGTAGGTGCAACACCTGTAAATATTTAGACTCCTCAATTTCAATTTCGGCTCCAAAATGTAGGTTCAACATAACCCACAGTTTCACTTGCACTTCCTCCAACCTCATTTACTGTATTTCTTGCAGTAAATGTCCCATGCTTTACATCGGAGAAACTGGAAGACGTTTAGGTGACAGGTTTGTTGAACACCTTCGTGATGTCAAAAACGATGTGCAAAACAAACCTGTTGCCAGGCACTTCAACAGTGCCAACCACTCCTTTTCCAACATGAAAATCTGTGCCATTCAGCCCATTATAGGTTGTAACGATACTCGTCGTAAACAGGAAATGCGTCTCATTTACAAACTTGGTACCATTCACCCTCACGGCCTCAATGAGCGATTCTCTTTCATTTAGCTCACTCCACCACCATATTCCACACCTTTTCCTTAACCTTTTTCTGATGATTTAAATAGTAATTTATAACCTGTTTCTTTGCCTATTTGCAGGTAGCTGACCCACAAATTGGGTCAGCACCTGCACACAGGCTAAAATTACATATTAATTTATTTGTTTACTTTGTTTTTATTGGCTTACATGTGTTCACGTGATTCCCATGGTAGCTCTGCTATAAATACGCGTGACCACATGTGAGTTGTTTACTAATTTCTCCTGACGAAGGGCCTTCGCTCGAAACGTCGAGAAGATTTTTCTCTGTTTTTCAGGCCAACGTGACTTAACCCTGGTAATATTTGGATTTCAACCGTGGCCGACGCTGTCCTAGAAGCTTTTAACTTTAGACTGAATAGACTGCTTTAGAGTGAATTAGACTGCTTTAGAGTGAATTAGACTGCTTTAGACTGAATTAGACTGCTTTAGAGTGAATTAGACTGCATTAGACTGCTTTAGACTGCTTTAGACTGCATTAGACTGCTTTAGACTGCTTTAGACTGCTTTAGAGTGAATTAGACTGCTTTAGACTGCTTTAGAGTGAATTAGACTGCTTTAGACTGAATTAGACTGCGTTAGAGTGAATTAGACTGCATTCGACTGCTTTAGACTGCTTTAGACTGCATTAGACTGCTTTAGACTGCTTTAGAGTGAATTAGACTGCTTTAGAGTGAATTAGACTGCTTTAGACTGAATTAGACTGCTTTAGAGTGAATTAGACTGCATTAGACTGCTTTAGACTGCTTTAGACTGCTTTAGACTGCTTTAGACTGCTTTAGACTGCTTTAGACTGCTTTAGAGTGAATTAGACTGCTTTAGACTGCTTTAGAGTGAATTAGACTGCTTTAGACTGAATTAGACTGCGTTAGAGTGAATTAGACTGCATTAGACTGCTTTAGACTGCTTTAGACTGCATTAGACTGCTTTGGACTGCTTTAGAGTGAATTAGACTGCTTTGGACTGCTTTAGAGTGAATTAGACTGCTTTAGCGTGAATTAGACTGCTTTAGCGTGAATTAGACGGCTTTAGACTGCTTTAGAGTGAATTAGACTGCTTTAGCGTGAATTAGACTGCTTTAGACTGCTTTAGAGTGAATTAGACTGCTTTAGACTGAATTAGGGCCTGAATTAGACTGCTTTAGACTGAATTAGACTGCATTAGACTGCTTTAGACTGCTTTAGACTGCTTTAGACTGCTTTAGACTGCATCAGACTGCTTTAGACCGCTTTAGAGTGAATTAGACTGCTTTAGACTGAATTAAACTGCTTTAGACTGCTATAGACTGCTTTAGACTGCTTTAGACTGCTTTAGACTGCTTTAGACTGAATTAGACTGCTTTAGACTGCTTTAGACTGCTTTAAACTGCTTTAAACTGCTTTAGACTGCTTTAGACTGCTTTAGACTGCTTTAGATTGCTTTAGACTGCTTTAGACTGCTTTAGACTGCTTTAGAGTGAATTAGACTGCATTAGACAGCTTTAGACTGCTTTAGACTGCATTAGACTGCTTTAGACTGCTTTAGACTGCTTTAGACTGCTTTAGACTGCTTTAGACTGCTTTAGACTGCTTTAGAGTGAATTAGACTGCTTTAGACTGCTTTAGAGTGAATTAGACTGCTTTAGACTGAATTAGACTGCGTTAGAGTGAATTAGACTGCATTAGCCTGCTTTAGACTGCTTTAGACTGCTTTAGACTGCATTAGACTGCTTTAGACTGCTTTAGAGTGAATTAGACTGCTTTAGAGTGAATTAGACTGCTTTAGCGTGAATTAGACTGCTTTAGCGTGAATTAGACTGCTTAATTTAGAGTGAATTAGACTGCTTTAGACTGCTTTAGAGTGAATTAGACTGCTTTAGCGTGAATTAGACTGCTTTAGAGTGAATTAGACTGCTTTAGACTGAATTAGACTGCTTTAGACTGAATTAGACTGCATTAGACTGCTTTAGACTGCTTTAGACTGCTTTAGACTGCATCAGACTGCTTTAGACCGCTTTAGAGTGAATTAGACTGCTTTAGACTGCATTAGACTGCTTTAGACTGCTTTAGACTGAATTAGACTGCTTTAGACTGCTTTAGACTGCTTTAGACTGCTTTAGACTGAATTAGACTGCTTTAGACTGAATTAGACTGCTTTAGACTGCTTTAGACTGCTTTAGACTGCTTTAGACTGCTTTAGACTGCTTTAGACTGCTTTAAACTGCTTTAGACTGCTTTAGACTGCTTTAGACTGCTTTAGACTGCTTTAGACTGCTTTAGACTGCTTTAGACTGCTTTAGAGTGAATTAGACTGCTTTAGACTGCTTTAGACTGCTTTAGAGTGAATTAGACTGCTTTAGAGTGAATTAGACTGCTTTAGAGTGAATTAGACTGCTTTGTCTGCTTTAGAGTGAATTAGACTGCTTTAGACTGCTTTAGACTGCTTTAGAGTGAATTAGACTGCTTTAGACTGCTTTAGACTGCTTTAGACTGAATTAGACTGCTTTAGACTGCTTTAGACTGCTTTAGACTGCTTTAGACTGCTTTAGACTGCTTTAGACTGAATTAGACTGCTTTAGACTGAATTAGACTGCTTTAGACTGCTTTAGACTGCTTTAAACTGCTTTAGACTGCTTTAGACTGCTTTAGACTGCTTTAGACTGCTTTAGACTGCTTTAGACTGCTTTAGACTGCTTTAGACTGCTTTAGACTGCTTTAGACTGCTTTAGAGTGAATTAGACTGCTTTAGACTGCTTTAGACTGCTTTAGAGTGAATTAGACTGCTTTAGAGTGAATTAGACTGTTTTGTCTGCTTTAGAGTGAATTAGACTGCTTTGGCGTGAATTAGACTGCTTTAGACTGCTTTAGAGTGAATTAGACTGCTTTAGACTGCTTTAGACTGCTTTAGACTGCTTTAGACTGCTTTAGAGTGAATTAGACTGCTTTAGAGTGAATTAGACTGCTTTAGACTGCTTTAGAGTGAATTAGACTGCTTTAGAGTGAATTAGACTGCTTTAGAGTGAATTAGACTGCTTTAGATTGCTTTAGAGTGAATTAGACTGCTTTAGAGTGAATTAGACTGCTTTAGAGTGAATTAGACTGCTATAGACTGCTTTAGACTGCTTTAGACTGCTTTAGACTGAATTAGACTGCTTTAGACTGAATTAGATTGCTTTAGACTGCTTTAGAGTGAATTAGACTGTTTTAGACTGCTTTAGACTGAATTAGACTGCTTTAGACTGAATTAGATTGCTTTAGACTGCTTTAAAGTGAATTAGACTGTTTTAGACTGCTTTAGACTGAATTAGATTGCTTTAGAGTGAATTAGACTGCTTTAGTAGAGTGAATTAGACTGCTTTAGAGTGAATTTGATTGCTATAGACTGCTTTAGACTGCTTTAGACTGCTTTAGACTGCTTTAGACTGAATTAGACTGCTTTAGACTGAATTAGATTGCTTTAGACTGCTTTAGAGTGAATTAGACTGTTTTAGACTGCTTTAGACTGAATTAGACTGCTTTAGAGTGAATTAGACTGCTTTAGAGTGAGTTAGACTGCTTTAGACTGCTTTAGCGTGAATTAGACTGCTTTAGCGTGAATTAGACTGCTTTAGCGTGAATTAGACTGCTTTAAACTGCTTTAGACTGCTTTCGAGTGAATTAGACTGCTTTAGACTGCTTTAGAGTGAATTAGACTGCTTTAGACTGCTTTAGAGTGAATTAGACTGCTTTAGACTGAATTAGACTGCTTTAGAGTGAATTAGACTGCTTTAGGCTGCTTTAGAGTGAATTAGACTGCTTTAGAGTGAATTAGACTGCTTTAGACTGCTTTAGAGTGAATTAGACTGCTTTAGACTGCTTTAGAGTGAATTAGACTGCTTTAGACTGTTTTAGAGTGAATTAGACTGCTTTAGAGTGAATTAGACTGCTTTAGAGTGAATTAGAGTGAATTAGACTGCTTTAGACTGCTTTAGAGTGAATTAGACTGCTTTAGAGTGAATTAGACTGCTTTAGAGTGAATTAGACTGCTTTACAGTGAATTAGACTGCTTTAGACTGCTTTAGAGTGAATTAGACTGCTTTAGAGTGAATTAGACTGCTTTAGAGTGAATTAGACTGCATTTGCCCGATGCTACCGAAGTTTCTTTGGCAAAGGCAAGAAACACCATGAAAGATATGGCGACATCTTCCCTGAGCAAGCCAAACCAAGTGTATTCTCAAGTGGTTGCAACGCTGGACAACAACACTCGCGCTGTGTTGCCAAATCCGGACACAATAAAGCGCACCCTTAGAAATCATCGCCGCCTCAACTTTCCTCCTGATCCGACCTCTTTGGCTGATCTCATGGTAGATGGTCCTTGGGCAGAAACTGCAGGCGACAACCCAGAAGATTTCCTCCTGTATGACAACGGGCCACGTTCTCAAAATAGAATTCTCATCTTCTCCTCAATACAGTGTCTCGAAAAGCTGTCATCTGCAGAAACGTGGCTAATGGATGGAAAATTTTCAATGGCACCACCCCTGTTGCAGCAACTGTATGTCATCGGCGAAACCGCCGTTTCCGTGGCCTACGCGTTGCTAACTAGCAAAAGCCAACAAACGTACGAAGAAGTTTTTCAAATATTATTGGAGGAATGCAATTGTCGTGGGTGGGATGCAGATCCCAGAACAGTAATCATTGACTTTGAAATGGCAGCTATTCAAGCCCTTCGTTCTACACTTGGTGGTGAGGTGAGAATTCAGTACTGTTTTTATCACCCCACCCAAAGTACATGGAGAAAAATACAAGAACTCGGATTGTCGAACTTTTACCGTGACGATGAAAATTTTCGGCTGTATTGCGGAATGCTAGATGGTCTTGCGCTTCTACCTATTGCAGACGTGGAAGAAGGAATGGAGTTCCTCCGAGAGAATTTTCCGGGGGAAGGCGGGGAACTAATTGATTATTTTGATGTGAACTACGTAAGAGGAACATACAGGCGTGTTCAACGACCGAATCGACCACTTCGCCTTCGTCGTATTCCTCCCAAGGTTCCCACTCCCTCTCTGGAATGTTCACGATGCCACAGTCCAAGGTGATGCCCGCACAAACAACCAGTGTGAAGGATGGAACAACAAATTCTTTCATTTAGTGGGTCATAACCACCCCTCAATTTGGAGATTGATTGACTGCTTGAAACAGGAAGATGCTACAGTGTCAACTTTGATGATCCAAGATGAACTTGGAAATCCACCAAAGAAGACAAAGCGCATTTACTTCCAACTGCAACAACGCCTTAGAAACTTATGTATGCAGTATCGCGAAGGAACAAGGTCGTTGGAAGAGTGCTTGAGAGGTGTTGGAAGGAACATAAGGTTTTAATTATTGACTACTAGCTCATATTTGAACAATAAGAACTAGTATGTTAGATTTTGCCTTCGTTTTTAAATGGATTGGTCATACTGTATATAGTATTATTAGATTGTTTTGATAATGCGTGTTAACCTTCAGGAGTGTTAGTATAAATTAGTAATATTACAATAATTTAACATTTTTAGCAATATTACATGTAATATGTAAAGTTAAACATAAGCTAATAAACCATCTATCATGTATATATTAAAAAAAATTTTTTTTCAATTCTACTTTGAGTGAATTATTTTCGATATTATGTATCTCGCGCAATCATTTTTGGTGCCATTTCTTCTGCCCCAGTCACTTTTTCAGGTGCCATTTTTTCCGGAGCCATTTTTTCCGGTGCCATTTTTTCCGGTGCCATTTTTCCTAAATTCCGTCCCGCATTTACGGCACGAAAGCTCAACGAATTTGTATCGTTAATAAACATGGTGTATAGTCTAACGATTAGCTGCTTAAGCGCTCTCAAGGCTCTCAACGGTGATCTTGTAGTGAAAACTATATGGACAGATTGTTAAGATGTATGTTGTCAATAGTAGGACCTTTAAAATAAGCAACTAAAGCAGTCTAATTCACTCTAAAGCAGTCCAATTCACTCGAAAGCAGTCTAAAGCAGTCTAATTCAGTCTAAAGCAGTCTAATCCAGTCTAAAGCAGTCTAATTCACTCTAAAGCGGTCTAATTCACTCTAAAGCAGTCTAATTCACTCTAAAGCAGTTTAATTCACTCTAAAGCAGTCTAATTCACTCTAAAAGTCTAATTCACTCTAAAGCAGTCTAATTCACTCTAAAGCAGTCTAATTCACTCTAAAGCAGTCTAATTCACTCTAAAGCAGTCTAATTCACTCTAAAGCAGTCTAATTCACTCTAAAGCTGTCTAATTCACTCTAAAGCAGTCTAAAGCAGTCTAATTCACTCTAAAGCAGTCTAATTCACTCTAAAGCAGTCTAATTCACTCTAAAACAGTCTAAAGCAGTCTAATTCACCCTAAAGCAGTCTAATTCACTCTAAAGCAGTCTAATTCACTCTAAAGCAGTCTAATTCACTCTAAAGCAGTCTAATTCACTCTAAAGCAGTCTAATTCACTCCAAAGCAGTCTAATTCACTCTAAAGCAGTCTAAAGCAGTCTAATTCACTCTAAAGCAGTCTAATTCACTCTAAAGCTGTCTAATTCACTCTAAAGCAGTCTAATTCACTCTAAAGCAGTCTAAAGCAGTCTAATTCACTCTAAAGCAGTCTAATTCACTCTAAAGCAGTCTAATTCACTCTAAAGCAGTCTAATTCATTCTAAAGCAGTCTAATTCACTCTAAAGCAGTCTAATTCACTCTAAAGCAGTCTAATTCACTCTAAGGCAGTCTAATTCACTCTAAAGCAGTCTAATTCACTCTAAAGCAGTCTAATTCACTCTAAAGCAGTCTAACTCACTCTAAAGCAGTCTAATTCACTCTAAAGCAGTCTAATTCACTCTAAAGCACTCTAAAGCAGTCTAATTCACTCTAAAGCAGTCTAATTCACTCTAAAGCAGTCTAATTCACTCTAAAGCAGTCTAATTCACTCTAATTCAGTCTAAAGCTGTCTAATTCACTCTAAAGCAGTCTAATTCACTCTAAAGCAGTCTAATTCACTCTAAAGCAGTCTAATTCACTCTAAAGCAGTCTAATTCACTCTAAAGCAGTCTAATTCACTCCAAAGCAGTCTAATTCACTCTAAAGCAGTCTAAAGCAGTCTAATTCACTCTAAAGCAGTCTAATTCACTCTAAAGCTGTCTAATTCACTCTAAAGCAGTCTAATTCACTCTAAAGCAGTCTAAAGCAGTCTAATTCACTCTAAAGCAGTCTAATTCACTCTAAAGCAGTCTAATTCACTCTAAAGCAGTCTAATTCACTCTAAAGCAGTCTAATTCACTCTAAAGCAGTCTAATTCACTCTAAAGCAGTCTAATTCACTCTAAGGCAGTCTAATTCACTCTAAAGCAGTCTAATTCACTCTAAAGCAGTCTAATTCACTCTAAAGCAGTCTAACTCACTCTAAAGCAGTCTAATTCACTCTAAAGCAGTCTAATTCACTCTAAAGCAGTCTAATTCACTCTAAAGCAGTCTAAAGCAGTCTAATTCACTCTAAAGCAGTCTAATTCACTCTAAAGCAGTCTAATTCACTCTAATTCAGTCTAAAGCTGTCTAATTCACTCTAAAGCAGTCTAATTCACTCTAAAGCAGTCTAATTCACTCTAAAGCAGTCTAATTCAGTCTAAAGCAGTCTAATTCACTCTAAAGCAGTCTAAAGCAGTCTAATTCACTCTAAAGCAGTCTAATTCACTCTAAAGCAGTCTAATTCACTCTAAAGCAGTCTAATTCACTCTAAAGCAGTCTAATTCAGTCTAAAGCTGTCTAATTCACTCTAAAGCAGTCTAAAGCAGTCTAATTCACTCTAAAGCAGTCTAATTCACTCTAAAGCAGTCTAATTCACTCTAAAGCAGTCTGAAGCAGTCTAATTCACTCTAAAGCAGTCTAATTCACTCTAAAGCAGTCTAAAGCAGTCTAATTCACTCTAAAGCAGTCTAATTCACTCTAAAGCAGTCTAATTCACTCTAAAGCAGTCTAATTCACTCTAAAGCAGTCTAATTCACTCTAAAGCAATCTAAAGCAGTCTAATTCACTCTAAAGCAGTCTAATTCACTTTAAAGCAGTCTAATTCACTCTAAAGCAGTCTAATTCACTCTAAAGCAGTCTAATTCAGTCTAAAGCAGTCTAATTCAGTCTAAAGCTGTCTAATTCACTCTAAAGCAGTCTAATTCACTCTAAAGCAGTCTAATTCACTCTAAAGCAGTCTAATTCACTCTAAAGCAGTCTAATTCACTCTAAAGCAGTCTAATTCACTCTAAAGCAGTCTAATTCACTCTAAAGCAGTCTAAAGCAGTCTAATTCACTCTAAAGCAGTCTAATTCACTCTAAAGCAGTCTAATTCACTCTAAAGCAGTCTAATTCACTCTAAAGCAATCTAAAGCAGTCTAATTCACTCTAAAGCAGTCTAATTCACTTTAAAGCAGTCTAATTCACTCTAAAGCAGTCTAGTTCACTCTAAAGCAGTCTAATTCACTCTAAAGCAGTCTAATTCACTCTAAAGCAGTCTAAAGCAGTCTAATTCACTCTAAAGCAGTCTAATTCACTCTAAAGCAGTCTAATTCACTCTAAAGCAGTCCAATTCACTCTAAAGTAGTCTAATTCACTCTAAAGCAGTCTAATTCACTCTAAAGCAGTCTAATTCACTCTAAAGCAGTCTAATTCAAGCTAAAGCAGTCTAATGCGGTCTAATTCACTCTACTGTTATACTCTACTCTTTCTTCTACAGTCTACCGCACCTCTGAGGACATAATAATATGTCAAGACCTTATAATAGGCATACATGAAGTAGCAACCCAAATAGCGCTTTTAGTTTGATCTGCGCTACCTTCGATCAAAAGAAATTAAGACGAATCACAGTCGCTAAGGGCGGTTTTCCACTAGGCGACATTTGCCGACCGACTCGACATTTTTCTTTTGTCTTGGCTAATTAGTTCCACTCGAGAGCTTGCGAGACATTTTTTGCCTAGTGGAAAACCGCCTTAATGCACACGTTGCAGAGTTTACAGAATTGACACCGTAAATGTGGTTAGGCACTTAAGCTAGTGCAATGTTCGTTTTTTCGTCCTGTAGTCTTAGTTGGTTTTAATCCTAGTGCAAAAAGAAAGCGTTTTACGGTACTAGGTGCGAGACCTGCGACCATTACTGAATAGTAGCTAATCTCGTACCCAGGGCCTGCGCTTCCCATCAGTTTTTAAAAACGCGCGTTTCTAGACGGTGGAAGGAATCCCAGAATTAGTTTGCGCGTTGCGGCTTAGATTTTCGCTATTGAACCAGTGTGAGGTTATCTTTAAATTTGCAACAGCCTTGACTTTTCACATCAACAAAAACAAACGACCAGTACAATCAATTTTATTACACATTAAATCCAGCAAGCTAAATTCATATTTCGATAAAATTTTGTTACATCGGAAAGATACACAAGTAGAATACACAAAAAATATTTAAACAAGATTTTTGTTTCTCTCGAACCAACCCAATCCAAATCCTACCACTTTATTTTACCCTGATGTACACATTCTCAACCAACCCCCCACCCCCTATATTACTACGAAATTGTACCCCTGGTATTTTATATACAGTATAAAAATAAATATGTTTTTAGTCTAGATCCCAATTTTTATAAAAATAAAACGGTTTTGACTTGAATTGGATTGACTCGAGTCAGTTTACAACTAGGCGACTGCTGTCTCGTACCCAGGACCTCAACCGTAATATTGAGAATCAGAGACGAGCGTGAGGCTGTACAATAAGCCAGTTCGACTGCGCATCCAAACGATGTGTTCTGCGCTGAGATAAAATTTATTTCAATTCATCACATCAGGCTAAGGTCGTATAGAATCATTTGCATTTACACTTGCAAATTCGTTATACTTAATGAATTCCTCAGCCTGATGTTGTGAATTGAACTAAGTCTTATCTCGACGCAAAGCGCGTTATTTCGATGCGCAGTTAAGATTATAAGCTGGCTTGTTATGTCTATAATACTGCACTTTACGACAAAGAGAAATTCGCTCATTCTTGCAACAAAGCATAAACGCGAATTGAAAGTTTACATCAGTTTCAAAGGCCACCTATGTATTCTGTCTATACCTGTCTTTCCGCTGTTTATATAACGATAAAGATTCTGTCTTGTTATCGTAGACTCATCGAGTTTCGTCTATGCTTCATTAAACAGTTTGGTCATAGTCGATGTCTGTTTCTTGGAAATTTCTACGTCTTGTCTCCGATAAAAATAGTACCTGAGCTCTTTAAGATGGTTAGTACATGTACCAAGGTACGTCCAATGTTTGCCGTCCAAGTTCTTAGTTCTCTGGTCTTTTCCACTACCCCATTCAATGGGTCCCATTGTATTACGTGTGTATGTACGTGCGTCTGTGCCTCCCGGGATAATTATTCCGAGATTTTACGAAGGTTTCCAAAAACCAGTTTTAGAATTCCATCAAGACTTCTTAGATTTACGTCTCTCTCGGGGGGAACAATATCAGGATTTCACGCTGGTTTTTAAAAACCAAGTTTAGAATATTCTTTTAAATATATGTCAGTTTCTCGGAATAATTATTTTGGTTTTCAACGTCCGTTTCAATAACGAGATTGCTTTTTGTTCCATAACAGGTTTCAGGTCACCAGATTTCAGGTTTCTGTTCGCTTTCCAAAGCCATTGCTTCAGGCTCATTTGGTTTCCCGCTAAAACTTCCATTTCCCGCCAAATTCTATTCACATTGTTTTCCGGAATAACAGTTTCCCGCCAAAACTATTTACGTCAGTTTCTCGGAACAACGGTTTTCCCGCCAAAACTATTTCACATTGTTTCTAGGAACAACTGATTTCCCACCAATATGACGTCATTGATTCTAGAAACAATGGATGTTTTGCAAAAACCCGTTTCTCGTTCCAACGAATACCTGCCATAGTTGACGTCCACTTCTCCATTAAGTGTTGTTTGTGTTGAGGCGTTTTTTCAGTCGGTTCTTGTCGAAGCATAGTGTGTCTTTATTATCGTCGTGTCCGGCGTATGCCTCTCTTAATAACTCTTGTTGATGCTGGTGTGTTCTGTGCTGCACCGATATTAAAAGCGGCAGGTTGAGGCGCGCTACTTGTAGTCTGACCAAAGTTGAAGGATGGTGTTGGTGTGTTGGCTGCAGGGGCACCAAAACTGAACCCAGCTGAAGAAGCAGAAGGCACATCTAGAGGAAGGCGAAGAGTAGTATTGATAA
Source organism: Corallium rubrum (assembly GCA_964035015.1). Lineage (NCBI taxonomy): Eukaryota > Metazoa > Cnidaria > Anthozoa > Scleralcyonacea > Coralliidae > Corallium > Corallium rubrum. The sequence goes on from OZ036016.1 coordinate 6,068,779, forward strand.
AATTAAATGACTATTAATATATTGTTACACAGCTTGTCGACATCTTAGTTTTTCTCCTCCCTCCCTCCCTCCCTCCCTCCCTCCCTCCTTCCCTCCCTCCTTCCCTCCCTCCCTCCCTCCCTCCCTCCTTCCCTCCTTCCTTCCCTCCCTCCCTCCCTCCTTCCTTCCTTCCTTCCTTCCTTCCTTCCTTCCTTCCTTCCTTCCTTCCTTCCCTCCTTCCCTCCCTCCCTCCCTCCCTCCCTCCCTCCCTCCCTCCCTCCCTCCCTCCCTCCCTCCCTCCCTCCCTCTTCAACCTGATTTTCTAGTGGCAAGCTCTATACTTACTTGCAGGCACACTAGCAGCAGCAGTTGACTGACCACCAAATACAAAAGGTGAAGAACCAGCTGGAACAGCAGCACTTGGAACAAAACTAAACCCACCAGATGGTGTATTATTATTGTTATTGGTAGTACTGCTTGGGGTACCAAACTGAAAGTTTGAAGGTATGGTAGTAGCTCCACCACTGCCAAAGCTAAAACCACCTGTAAGAAAGAAAGTGAGTGAGTAAGTAAGTGAGTGAGTGAGTGAGTGAGTGAGTGAGTGAGTGAGTGAGTGAGTGAGTGAGTGAGTGAGTGAGTGAGTGAGTGAGTGAGTGAGTGAGCGAGCGAGTGAGTGAGTGAGTGAGTGAGTGTGGGTGAGTGGGTGGATGAGTGGGTGAGTGAGTGGGTGGGTGGGTGAGTGGGTGAGTGAGTGAGTGGGTGGGTGAGTGAGTGAGTGAACAAGCAAGCAAGCAAGCAAGCAAGCAAACAAACAAACAAACAAACAAACAAACAACCAAACAAGAAGTAAACAAGTGTTATTTTCTGCCGGCTGAGGAACGAAAGAGGCAGAAAATGTTTTTCACACACACTGCTGGGGGACTGGTCTAGAGTGGGGGCAGGGGGGGGAAAGGTAACTTTTTGTTTTGCCTCGCTTGGCCTGACCTTTTCCCACCTACCCACCCTTGGCCAGCCACAGCCAGGAATAATGAGGTTATTGTATTTTATAAGTTTTGGGCTCCAGTTCTGGTAAAGTAGTTGGTTCATGATATTTAGACTGGGACATCTTGTAAATAGTTTGAGAGTTTACGTTTATTAAAGGTCAGGGTTGCGGGTGAAGCATCCCACACGGCGGGTGAAGCATCCCACACGGCAGTGTGTGTGAAGTACAGTGAGTGAGTGAATGTAGTGAAAGTCATGAAAAAGTAAATTGGAAAACAATTCAGAAATATTTGTGGGTGCAAAGATTGTAGACAAAATTATTTTACAAAACTGTCCACCTGGTGTAAAGTTAAAGCCAGCAGGAGCAGGAGCAGCAGGAGCAAATGATGATTGTCCATTATCATTGTTATTATTCGAGTCTGCATCCATTTCTTCTCCACCAAGAGAATTTTGATTTTCATTGTCTGGGTTGGATGGCTGTAAAAACAATATACATGTATTTTAGAAACTAAATACTAGACAATCAGACATTAGCAACAGAAGCAGCCAGCCAACCTACAAACTAACACACCTACCCACCTACCCACCAACCAATCAACCAACCTACACACCTACCCACCAACAAACCAGTCAACACACTTACCCACCAACACACCTACCCACAACCAACCTACAAACCAACACACCTACACACCAACAAACCAGCCAACACACCTACCAACCAATCCACACAATCAACCAAAAATCTATTATAATAAGTTTTACCTGTCCTGCAGAGAAATTAAACAAAGCATTTCCAGTATTTTGAGATTGTGTTGTACTAGTACCAGTGCTCGAAGATGGACCATTCATAGCACCAAAATTAAACTGTGTTGTTTTAGGTTTATCAACTGTAGATCCACCACTACCAGTAAATGAAAACATGTCAGCAGTCGCAGTTGAACCAGAAGCTGTACTAGTAGGAAACAATGAAGATGTCTTTGTCACTGCATTTGACTGTACTTCAGTGGTTGCTCCAAACTTGAAGGTGGCCCCAGAGCTGTCCTTGCTTGCTGTTGTACTATCCCCAAAACTAAATGATGGTTTTCCATTGTTTTTCTTATTTGATGATTGAGCAGAGAAGTTAAATGATGCTTGTGCTTTAGATACAGGCAAGTTTCCAATCTGGTTGCTAACAGCGTTCCCAAGTGGTGTTTGGTCAGGCACTGTAGTAGTGCTTGATGAAACACTAGCAGGAGGTGGAACCACACCACCAAAACTAAATGGAATGATTTTGACACTTGCTGAGGAGGTGGTAGCAGGTGCAGGTGTGTTCTCTTTGGGTGGTGCTGCTACTGTACTGGAGTCTGGAACATTTTTAGGTGGAGCACCAAATGATGTTGATCCATTGGTAAACAAGGGCAAAGAGTTTGACACTTGAAGCTGGAATGCTGGTTGACTTGTAGCAGCTTAAAAATGGTAACAAAAAGATTCACATGACTTTAATATTCTCTTCCTCAAAAAACCCTGATACACAAAATATAAAAATGGCATATTCTGACTGCCACCACCCCACCCCCCATAAGAACATGACAAATATTACCTTGCTTACTACTTGGTGTAATATCATTCAATCCAGGAACTTGAAGCAAACCAGCTGCTGCTGCTTGTGCAATGTTTAGGGGACCTGGAAACAAATGACACACAAGTTAGACAACACCATGGACTGCAGGCTCAATTTGGTCATAGTCAGGATGCAGAGGTCTGGAAACTACCTTTAGAATGTACCTCTTATTGTTGACTTACCTGAGCCTGCAGTCTTAACAGAGTTTATATTTGATACTGCTTTGTTCTGGTCAGTGGTTACTGGTGATGACTTTGTATCAGATCCCTTAGCACCAAACCCAAACCCAGTCTCTGGCTTATTATTCTGAGGCACACCAAATGTAAACTTAGGAGCTGTCTCTTGCTCGCTGGTTGAATTAACACCAAACTTGAATTCAGATTTTGGTGTTTCTGTTGTAGCAGAACTGTTTCCAAATGTAAAGCTAGGTTTTGTTTCTTCACTGGTACCCTTGCCAAATGTGAAAGATGGTACAGTGGATGTAGTTACAGCATTACTGCCAAAAGTAAATCCACTGCTAGATGAACTGCTTTTTGTATTTCCATTTGACGAACTGCTCACCAAATTAAATACACTCTGGCCAAAACCTAAAAACAAGTTTCTAACGTCACTTTCTTTAATTAGCTCTGATCACCAAGGCACCATCACCATTATCACCACCATCACCATTATCATCATGATCATCATGACGATGATAATCATCATGACCATCATCATGACCATCATCATGACCATCATCATGACCATCATCATGACCATCATCATGACCATCATCATGACCATCATCATGACCATCATCATGACCATCATCATGACCATCATCAACACCATCATAATCATGACCATCATAATCATGACCATCATCATCATCATCACCACCACCATCACCATCATTATGATCATGATCATCATCATCATGACCATCATGACCATCATCATGATCACCATCACCATCACCATGATCATCACCACCATCATCATCATGACCATCATCATCATGACCATCATCATCATCGTCATCATGACCATCATCATCATCACCATCATCATCATGATCATGAGGATCATCATCATCATGGTCATCATGATCACCATCATCATCATCATCACCATCATCATGACCATCATCATCATGATCATGATCATGATCATCATCATGATCATTACCACCATCATCAGGGCCATCATGATCATCATCATGACCATCATCATGACCATCATCATCATGATCATCATCATGACCATCATCATCATCATCATCATCATGATCATTACCACCATCATCAGGACCATCATGATCATCATCATCATCATCATGACCATCATCATCATGATCATCATGATCATCACCACCATCATCAGGACCATCATCATCATGATCATCATGATCATGATCATCACCATCATCATGACCATCATCATCATCATGATCATCACCATCATCATCATCATCATGATCACCATCATCATCATCATCATGACCATCATCATCATCATGACCATCATGACCATCATCATGACCATCATCATGACCATCACCATCATCATCATGACCATCATCATCATCACCATCATCATCATGATGATGATGATCATCATGACCATCATCATGACCATCATCATGACCATCATCAACACCATCATCATCATGACCATCATCATCATCACCACCACCATCACCATCATGATCATCATGATCATCACCATCATGATGATGATGATGATCATCATGACCATCATCATGATCATCATCATCATCATGACATCATCACCAGGATCATCAGGACCATCATGATCATCATGATCACCATCATCACCATCATGATCATCATGATCATCATGATCATCATGATCATCAACATCATGACCATCATCATGATCATCATCACCACCATCATCATGATCATCATCATGACCATCATCATCTTGATCATCATGATCATCATGATCATCATGATCACCATCATCATCACCACCACCATCACCATCATGATATCATGATCATCATCATCAACATCATGATCATGATCATCATCATGATCATCATCATCATGATCATCATGACCATCATCATCATCATCATTCATGATCATCATCACCATGACTAATAACCATCATGAAGACCATCACCACCATGATTATTATCACCATCATTATCAACATGACCATCACCATCATCATGACCATCATTATCATCACCATCATCAATATGACCATGACCATCATTATTATCACCATCATCAACATGACCATGACCATCATGACCATCATTATCATCACCATCATCATCAACATGACCATGACCATCATGACCATGACCATCATGACCATCATCATGACCATGACAATCACCAACACCACCTCCATCAACTTACCAGTGTTTGACTCACTACCAGGTTTTGCAGTTTCACAAGCAACACACTTGACATCAGAAGATTTATTCCTTATCATACACGTCTCACAGCTCCAAGATCCTGGAGGTGCAGCAAATTTTGATTTCAACTCATTCTCATCAGTAGCAGTTGATCCAGGTCTCTTAGTTTCACATGCAGCACACTTATCATGTTCTATTGTGTTCCTGATCATACATACTTCACAATCCCATGTGTTGGCCGGTGCAGCAAACTTTGCCTTTAAATCAACACCTAATGACCTCTGATCCCGTGATCCAGATTCCGTAGCTCCAGGTTTGGCTGTACTGCATGCAACACATGTCAATTCAGATGCTTTATTGTTTACTGAACATGTTTCACAATCCCATGATCCTTCCACAGGTGCAAACTGCTTGGCTAGATCACTGCTGCTAGCTTTTGATGCTTCCTCCTTTGATTTCTTCTCACTTTCTTCAGTTTTCTTCTTATTTGGTCTTGCACTACTGCATGCCACACATATGTCAACACTTGCTTTATTTCGTATCATACACATCAAGCAATCCCACTCCCCTGGTGCTGAGCCAAACATATTTGCTAATGAACTACGAGTTTCACTCAGGTTTGTACCAGAATGTACTTCTAACGTTTTAACATCATTTGAGCATTTCTCAGAAGCTAATGGTGACTTCTTAGAAAGATCTTTTGCTGAGTCAGCTTTAATATCCTTGAAACAAAATTTACAAAATGAAACATAGTTACACAGTCACATAATATTAACCCATATCGCTGCCTAGGAATGTCTGAAGGTTCTTCCTTTTGATGTAAAAATCATCTGATGTAAGACAGAGGAAAACAATAAAAGGGGGCTTTTTGGCCAGCTCAGGCAGGCCACTACAGTACATTTATTTATCCAATCTTCTGAGTCAATAATGTAACGTTGCTCTTACCTTCATTGCCATTGTTTTCACAGATACTGGCTGACTGAATGGAAAAGATACCTAATGTATAGAGAAAACATTTGATAGATCAGACAAAATATTAATTACACTTTACTTTCTAATGATGTTAATTTAAAGTGTGCAATGTGCCAGATTATTGGTAGATGTTTGTAAGAATTTCAATCAAAGATTCCTACCTCATCATCTGCCATTGACAAAGCTTCCTTTACTGAAACAATGTGTTGTTTTGGTTTAGAAAATATAAAACCATTTTTCGATGATTCTGAGACAAACTTTTCCATTATTGCAGGGTGATTCTTTGAAAAGCACAGAAAATATTATGTTAATTGATGCAACCACGAACAACTACCACCCCCTGCACTACCAACACTGTACCAACCACTACTAGTACTACCATCTGCTACCACTACTACTACAACAACTATCACCACTGCTACCACTACTACTACTACAACAACTATCACCACTGCTACCATCACCACCATACTACTACCACCACTACCACCACCACCACTACCACCACTACTACCACTACCACCACCACCACTACTACCACCACCACCACCACTACTATCACCACCACCACTACCACCACCACCACTACTACCACCACCACCACCACCACCACCACCACCACCACCACTACTACCACCACCACCACCACCACCACCACTACCACCACCACTACCACCACCACTACCACTACCACCACTACCACCACCACCACTACCACCACCACTACTACAGGGGTCAAATTTTATATTTTGTACCCTAGGCCATTGATGGCCTAGGTAGGTCCTCCAACCCAAGGCCAATTTTTTTTTAGCTAGGCCATTATTGGCCTAGCTAGATCCTTCAACCCAAGGCCATTTTTCGGAGTATTTTTTCCCAGTCACCTGCATTTACTGTGAACAAGTTTTAACAAACAATAGTTTCGAAAACATCCAAAACTTTATTGTAAAGGTAAACTGAATATAAACTAATAGAAAAACCAGATTTTTACACGGTAATTTTATGACAATTTTATAATTTGTTTTATCATTAATCCATGGTTGATGGATTGCTTTGAAAATCCTCACAAGTAAACCCTTCAAATGTTGATTCACTGGAATCATTGTCATCGCTGCTGATGTCGCTACCATTGACGCTGCCGTTGACGCTGCCGTTGACGCTGTCATTGTCACTGCTGTTGTCGCTGCCGTCGCCGTTGACACTGCCGGTGTCTGATTCAGAAAGCACAAGTATCTCTATTTGTACAACGGCGACGAGTGCTGGAATTCAACCAGTGTGTAACTGCTTGTTGAGAATCGTACTCGTGAGGGGGAGGTCCATCAGAACACACGCGCATTAATTTACCGATAGTTTTGGTACGAAGTAGTTGCAGTACGTTTGTCCATGTTCAATGCCCTGCATCGCTTCAAATTTAACAAAACCAGGATAATCGCTGAAAGTCATTTCGGTTTTGGCAATGTAGTATGCCGCGTTGAATAGCTTAATCATTTTCACATTCTCATCTTCGTGGAGTGCCCGGATTGATTTATGTATATGCGTCTCAGATGGCTTGTATTTGGCCGCGTTAGCCTTCTTTGCGTCTTCGTGTCCATCTGTAGTTTCGTGGTGTTTAGCAGCTCTGAGTTTAACGTTAGCTGTGCCGTTGATATAGGCCGCACAATCGATGAATTGTTTTTGACCGGAATTGTAGCGGCCCTGTGCAACATCGGGGAACTCATGGCAATATTTGCACCAAATTTTCCAAACAACACCATCTTTTTCTTCATAATCTAGCCAGTCACATTTCCAGTTCTTTACTGTCGCTAAACTGGCTGTTCACTCCAACGCTAAACAATGTTCTCTGCATTTACGATTAGTATACAACAAGCGGCCATTTAATTGTACTAGACAGTGTGACACGTGATTTTTATCGATGTCTGTGGTACCTAAAAACTGACAAGTCGATACCCAACTTGAGTTCAAAAGTTCCGATCGATCGCACACAATGTCGGGGAAAAATAACGAAGTTTCATTTAGTGAAAATATTAAAACTATAAAGCGATCTTCAGACATTAGGAGATATTATATGAAAGTTTGCTGTTATATGTACGGCGGCCAACCCAAGGCCAAAAATGGCCTTGGGTTGCCTTGTGACCCTAGGCCATTTTCCGTTCACCGTCGGCCATGGCCTCGGTGGCCTCGGTGAAATTTGACCCCTGCTACTACCACTACCATCACTACTGCTACCACCACCATCACTACTATTAGTACATCTATCAGCACCACCACTACTACCACCACCACCACCACCACCACAACAACACTACCACCACCACTACCATCACTGCTACTACCACCACTACTACCACCACCACTACTACCACCACCATCACTACTACTACTACTACCACCACCACCACTAACCACCACCTGACCATCAATCACTACCCACCATTAGTACATCTACCAGCAGCACCACCAGCACCATCTTACCTCTAATGGTTTATTATTATTATTACTCTCTGCTTTCTTCAAAGAACTCTTGCTATGATCAACCTGACTGGATTTAAATAATGAAGACATATTCTTGCTCGGATTCACAGGTAAAGGAACTGCATGAACTATTTCAGGGAGAGGATTGACAACCTATAAGTTACATTAAAATACTTTGTAATCCAATGTATAAAAACATTTCTGTTCTTCTGTTAATGTACAAAAACTCTAGTAGGCAAATAGTTTCCAATACAAGCTGGAAAACATTGGATCTACACACCTGATAATCATCTTCATTATTCTTTGCACTGTAGTGTGACACTCCACGAGAAGCACTTCTCATTTTCCCTGAGGCTTTTGTTGTTTTTTCCACAGGTGACAAAGATGTTGGGAGAGATTTTGGTGTGAAGAAAGTTGGAAGTGATGTCTAAAAAAAATGACAAATCTCAGAACACCAACTATAAACACTGATAAAATAATGTAACTAATAATTATGCTGTTTGTGGATTTGCTACCCCAGAATGTATTTACTGTATTAACACTTTGAAGCCTGAAGACGAGTCTTTAGTATTTTATTCTGGCTAATGCCACATGATTTTATTCAGCTCAGGGAGAGGTCCAGGCCTCAACGTGTTAACACGAAGACCCTTTATGATATCAACAAAGAACCAACCTTTAAAACTGTGTCTTTCAGACCACTGAACCTAATAAAAAAATTAAGACACATAGACCCTTAAACTTTGAAGCACCATTATAATTATTTTTTTGAAAAAAATACTTATACATGCCTGTACATAAGAATTTTTTTATTTCTATCATATTTTGTACACATGTTTTTTAAACTTACAGTGTCTGTGATCTATCTGCTGTTTGTCTGGTCAAGGGATTGTCACTTGGTGGAAGAGGGGTAGACATTGTTTTAGGATGATAAGCTTCACTGACGTTGATACTGGATACTTTGGCATTTTGAGGAGCAGATAGAACTTCAACAGGAGGACCACCTAACAGTTTAGCCTGGAGAGAAAATAATAAACAAAATAAGTAAGTCAAAGAATGATCAAGAGACTATTAAAACAAATCTAACTACAGTAATAACCCTTTGACTACAAGACTGAGCCTGGTTCTCACTTGATAAATAAAATTGTTTAGTGCTAGACAGAGTGAAATAATAAAGAGGGCTGAGTCAAAGGGAGTGGAAGGGTTAAAACCACGAAAAAGTCATAAGGTCACAAGTATTTCACCTGTAAAGATGATACTCTTGGACCAACCTTTGATCGAGGTGGCTTTGTTCTTAACTTTGTTGGCTAATAAAGAAACAAAATAATTATATATTATATAAATCATAAATGTGTGAAGTTGACAGATGGAAAAAATCTTAAAGTTTATAATCAACCATAACTTCACTTCCACTTACAGAAAATGACAGGGGAGAAGCTGTTAGTGATGGAAGTGGTGAAGGAATCCGACGCACATCCTAAACACAAAAGAAAAATATTTACATATCTATTTTCCTTTGCTTACACATCTACATTTGTCAAATACAACCCTTCAATGGCTAGGATACCCAAGGGTTCTTCCTTTGATGAATTTTTGGCTAGCTCAGGCAGGAATTGGTTTAATATTTTACCTTAAGTGGAGAAGAAACGGATTCAAGAGCCTCGAGAATTCTTTGAGCTGTCTGACTAGTAGCTCCTCCATGAACTGCATCTGGTGAAAAGACAAGACAATTTATCTACAGTACTGTGTAGGGAGTTATAGTACAAGCTGACAATGACTCACTTGGTAAGGGTTTGGCTCTTATCTGCTGCTTTCTCACAGGTTGACAAATCTTTAAAAACAATAGACAATGTCACAACCATTACAGTAGAACTTGAGTTTTACGACCACCCCTGTTGCCAGGTAAAAGTGGTCGTAAATGACAGGAGGTCGTACATGGCAAGTAGTGATGTGATGTCATAGCAGCCATTTTGGCAGCGTCGCTGCGCTTCTTTATATAAACATTGTTTCAAGGTTAGGAAAATGGTGATTTATAAAGATTTACAAGGGAAATGGAAAGCAAGAACATTTCAAAGAAGTGCAGTCTTGATTTATTAATGTTAATATGGTTATTAAGAGAAAAAGAATTTGACATTTGTGCGTTTAATACACTGAAATATCATGGCCTTTATAGAGCGATGTTCTCCATATCAAAATCGTGTCGTACTATCGTTCACTTCAGTTTTTGCGCTGTGTTTTTATTACATTTGATTCAATTATTTTACGCTGGTTTGGTCTTGTTAAAAGCTCTAATTGCCTTTATTTACGATCTTCCAGTAGTATTTTTTAGATGTGAACACTGAGTTTTGTCACTTTCCTTTCCAAGTTAAAAAGCCGTTGTAAAACCATTGTAACATATACAAACTTGTCGCGGTAATGTCAACGATCGTCAAGATCAACTTGTCTAAAGTTAACAAGTATTACTCATGGTTTCGAATTGTGCAGTCATTGTATTAACTCTCAAACATCAACTAAAAAGTATTTAACTCTGACAACAAAAATTCACACAGATTTTCATCAAATAATGCTCAAAAGAGAAGCAAAACAAGTCTAAAATGCGGTATGAAACCGGAAGTGTTGCACAATTGCCGTGTTTTCGCATGTGGTCGCATTCGCGTTTGTTTACTATGAAAAAACGGGTATTTCTTTAATATATTTCGGCAGTTTTATGTTGAGATGGTCACTCATAGCAGGTAAATATCTTGTTTGGGACACTAAAAAGTGGTCGCTGGTCACGTTAGGCAGGTGGTCGCACATCGGAGGTACATTTCTATTACAAATCGTCCGTGCCAGAAAAAGTGGTCGTAAACAGCAGGTGGTCGTTAAAAGGGGTGTTGTAAAACTCAAGTTCTACTGTATTTGAATCTACAGTATTTACTTTACAACAACAAACTGCAGCTGGTGTGTAAAAAATTGATAGAGCAAAGTGAAAATGTGGTGAGCTGTTGAGAATAGTTTAGATAAGACTAACATTTCAAGCAGAGCTCTTTATCAAAGTTAATACCTGAACTCATTACTGTATTTCATTATCAAAACTATCTTTGACAAGAACGGGTGAACACTTACCTCACTGCTAGGGGAGTTTCTGCGTTGTCTTTTACTAGTGTAACCACTTTGAGATAAAGCTCCTCCGTATGTTACTGTCCCAGGGTAAAATGGTGACTCTGTTCTTCTCTTTGTGAACACCCTTGGCTAAAAATCATATTTATCTCTAATTAATTTATTTTTCTTTGTTCTTACATGCAAAATGAAATCTGGGTTGTAAAAGAGAAAAACAACGGTGTCAACACCACCACTCCTAACACTACCACCACTACTACCACCACATTACCCCTAACACTACCACTACCACCACTGCGACTAACACCACCACCACTACTAACACCACCACCAATAACACCACCACCACCACCACCACTAACACCATCACCACTACTAATACCACCACCACTACTAACACCACCACCAATAACACCACCACCACCACCACCACCACTAACACCATCACCACTACTAATACCACCACTACCACCACCACCACTAATACCACTACCACTACACCACCACCACTAACACCACCACCACTAATACTACCACCACCACTAACACCACCACCACCACTACCACTAACACTACCACCACTACCACTAACACCACCACTAACACCACTACCACTAACACCACCACCACTAACACCACTACCACTAACACTACCACCACTACCACCACCACTAATACCACTACCACTAATACCACTACCACTAACACCACCACCACCACTAACACCACTACCACCACCACTAATACCACTAACACTACCACCACTAACACCACCACCACTAACACCACCACCACCACTAACACCATTACCACTACCACCATCACTAACACCAACAGTCCACCACCACCACCATCACCACCACCACTACAACCACCACCAACCTTTCTCAAAACTAAACAGATGAGCAACTTATAGCCACACAGTTATGTTGTGATACACATTTTATAGTACAATGTATATTTAGATATATCATATCACAGTTCTATGTTTTTAAAAACCCACCACAGGAGTGACAAATGTAGATACAGAGAAACCAGGAGCAGAAGAAATTGGAGCAACTGGTTGAGATCGTTTCCAAGGGTCAGAACTTGTAGTTGTACTACTTGAAGCTGCAGTTGTTCTTGTATTTGTTCTTGAAGAAAGAACGTTTGATGGCTGAGAGGAAAAGCTAGTTGTATTTGTGGTGGTAGCCATAAGAGATAGCAAGGAATTTCCTTGAGAACGAATCATTGGTGTGTTTCGATGTTGAAAAAGAGTGCTAGTTGGTGTTCGTGAATGTAATATGGAAGGCAGTGGTCTTCTTTTAAGTTGTTGAGAGGAATATGAAAGAACAGAATGTTGTGGTTGCTCAGTTTCTGTGATATGCTTTGAGGTTTGTAAAATATCAATTTCATCCTGAAAACAGAAATGCAAAGAGCTTTGGCAAAACTTCTTCTGACTTGTTGCTGAGAAACATGCTAATGGCAAATATGCTTAAATTATGAAAATCTCGGACTGTCACAACTGTGTTTCAGAATTGCTCAGAAATCAGAGAGCTGGTGTGCATTGATTCACAGACCTTGAGTTCAATTTCCAGTTGGGGCAGTCACTAGATTTTTCATATAATTTCACACACACTGCCGTATGGGATGCTTCACCCGCCGTATGGGATGCTTCACCCGCAACCCTGACCTTTAATAAACGTAAACTCTCAAACTATTTACAAGATGTCCCAGTCTAAATATCATGAACCAACTACTTTACCAGAACTGGAACCCAAAACTTATAAAATACAATAACCTCATTATTCCTGGCTGTGGCTGACCAAGGGTGGGTGGGTGGGAAAAGGTCAGGCCAAGCGAGGCAAAACAAAAAGTGACCTTTCTCCCCACTCTAGACCAGTCCCCCAGCAGTGTGTGTGAAAAACATTTTCTGCCTCTTTCGTTCCTCAGCCGGCAGAAAATAACACTTATACTTGTTTACCATTTGCATTCAAGTGTTTAGTGAATAACTAGTTGTTTTCAAGTTTTGAAACGTTGTCAAAACGTTGTGTTTTACTGACACCAAGAAACTGACCACCCGAGAAAGTATCTAGGGTCAGGGTTTAATTATGCAAAATTGAGCCTAAATTCTTAGTGTTTGTACTGTACTATTAATTCTAGGAAATTTATAAGATACTTAAAATATCAATAATTTTAATACCTGTGTAATGTTAAATATATAACTAAGGGTAATTAATGTATTTGATTAGCCATCAAATATTTAAATATTGAAGTGAACAACATTATTACTGAACATACAAAATAATAAGCTAAATTTAGACAATGTCTAGACTGCAAAGAGAAAGTTTTCATACGTACTTCATCATCCTCTAATTCACCAGAAAGCCTGGAAGACATTCCACTGTGGATCCATCTTTCTCCTTTATTATTATTTTCAGAAAATAGAGAAGATCGGAAGTTATCTTTGTCTGATACTCGACTATCTTCTTGAGCTAATTGAGAAGGCGGACTAACAATATTTCTAGTTTTATCTTCATGTTCAAATATTGAATTATTATCTTCCATTATTGGAGGTGTTTCTGTTGAGTTTTCAATCCTTGTCACATTATATTCAGGTGAAGATCTTTTATCATTTAATCTAGGGTCCTCTTCATCTTCATTCATTTCCTCCTCACTGTCTGAAGATTCTTCAGCTTCATCTTTTTGGAAGTAACTGAATAGCCAAGATGGTGATAAATAATCTTTTACTGTGTCCAATAAGCCCTGAAAAGGTTTAAATAAATTGTAGAATCATTACAGAAGAAGAAAATACAACGAGGTTAACATAATGGAAGTATTTCCATGGTTTAAATACAAAGAGAAGTCGGTGTGTCTTACTTTTTTCTTCACTTCACTTGGTCTGGCATATGGCTTCGTCGTTCTGCGTTGTCGCGTGTGACCGCGAATTTTGTAGGAACGAGAAGCGCCAGCGCCTGGTTGATCCACCATAATGGGGCTTAACACTCGTAGAGAAAGTACAATTAATTAAAAACCGCGTTCCGTTGAGTAAAAGTTTAAAAATAATCGAAGAAAGTGAACGAGTGTTTAATAACGAACCTCATGTGCTTAACTGATCTTTACTTCGCAAGATGAGCGCCTCGGCCTCTACGCAATCTCATTGGTCCAAATCATTCACGTGATTATGCGGTTAAAAAGTAGAGGTTTCGCGGGCTCAAGACAAAACTTTCTTCGGGGGGGTTGTGGTTAAATTTAGAGTTGCAGGGGGGGGGGGGGGGAGGTTATGGTTAGGTTTAGGGTCAGGTTTAGAGGGGAAGGTGGAATTAGATAGATAGATATTATTATCATTAATCTAGACCATTTCACAATTCAGGCTAATAATGAGGATATGCTGCTATTTCAGACAGACAGACAGACAGACAAACAAACAAACAAACAAACAAACAAACAAACAAACAAACAAACAAACAAACAAACAAACAAACAAACAAACAAACAAACAAACAAACAAACAAACATGGACAGACAAATTAAACAAACAAACAAACAAACAAACAAACAAACAAACAAACAAACAAACAAACAAACAAACAATCAAACAAACAAACAAACAAACAAACAGACATGGACAGACAAATTAAACAAACAAACAAACAAACAAACAAACAAACAAACAAACAAACTTAAGAAAGAAAACGAAAAAGAAATAAACAGAGGGAAAGCAAGTCTATAGCTAGGATAAAAAGGAATATCTAGGAAAAGCAGGTCTAGGTTGGTCTAGGTAGGATAAATAGGAGTAGCAAGGAAAATCAGGGCTAGGTAGGATAAATAGGAGTAGCTAGGAAAAGCAGGTCTAACTGGGATAAGTAGGGGCAGCTAGGAAAAGCAGGTCTAGCTGGGATAAGTAGGGGCAGCTAGGAAAAGCAGGTCTAGCTGGGATAAGTAGGAGTAGCTAGGAAAAACAGGTCTAGGTAGGATAAATAGGAGTAGCAAGGAAAAGCAGGGCTAGGTAGGATAAATAGGAGTAGCAAGGAAAAGCAGGGCTAGGTAGGATAAATAGGAGTAGCTAGGAAAAGCAGGTCTAGCTGGGATAAGTAGGAGTAGGAAGGAAAAACAGGTCTAGACAGGATAAATAGGAGTAGCTAGGAAAAGCAGGTCTAGCTGGGATGAGTAGGAGTAGCTTGGAAAAGCAGGTCTAGGTGGGATAATTAGGAGTATTTAGGAAAAGCAGGTCTAGGTGGGATAATTAGGAGTATTTAGGAAAAGCAGGTCTAGGTGGGATAAATAGGAGTATTTAGGAAAAGCAGGTCTAGGTGGGATAATTAGGAGTATTTAGGAAAAGCAGGTCTAGGTGGGATAAATAGGAGTATTTAGGAAAAGCAGGTCTAGGTGGGATAAATAGGAGTATTTAGGAAAAGCAGGTCTAGGTGGGATAATTAGGAGTATTTAGGAAAAGCAGGTCTAGGTGGGATAAAAAGGCCTCCTTTTCAGTCTCAATTTTCAATATGGCGTCCTCCGTGCGAATATCGCCGTTTGGAATATTTTGTTGTATTTCTGTTGGCTTTGTCTTTATTTACGTCGTGAAATATTATATGTTTCCAAGCCAAACAATTATTGGTTATCAATATATCGGAGAACAAATACCTATAAAAGAATTGTTAGAAACGTCAATTTTCCTGGCAGAAAAGGGGGGTGCCATTCTGAAAGAAATTAGAGAAAAAAACAATCTAAAGGTCAGTGACCCTTCATACAAAAAATTCTTTAAAACTGGTCCATTGTTTTGGTCCATTGTGTGTATATTTAATTAACTAGAAGTTACTATTGCAAGTGAAGTGCTGCCTCAAATTGGATAAAAATTAACCTTCAGCCTCTGTGCAGTTTGTGGGCAACGTACCCTCCCCCCTGCCCACTCATCCCCACTCCACCCAAGTTTGCCCACTCCAACCGAGTTCAACCACTCCAGCGAAGGAAGCTGGAAAGTCCAAAAATGTACTAATTAATATACACAGAGTATTTACACGTGTATTTTTTAATTATAAGATTGGAAACTACAAATTACTATAAGCTTAACTTATCCCATGACATGATTGACAAGGGCTTTGGCAGTCAGGATATACTGTACACACAATTAATATAGAAGATTTATTTCGAATATTAAGAATATTTCACAGAATTTATATCAGTAAAATATGTTCTTAGCTGACAAATGTCAATGCCTAGAACAACACTTGGTATAAATGGTTCTGCAAGAGAAATTCCTCACATGTAAGATTACAGTATTCTCAAAAGCATTTATGTACATATTATATCCTTGCAATGATATAATGAAAAAATAATTAGTCTTGAATTATTATAAACTGATACATGATGAAAATTGATATTAAAATAAAGCAAAATTTCTTATTGTTCAACTTTTTTTTTTCATTTATAATTTCTGTGTTTTTTGTTTATTTGTAGGAGAAGAGCAAAGGCTTAACTGCTGAAGGAATCGTAGATCCATTGACGGAAGGTGATCTTCAATCCCATAAGGCCATAGTTCATGGTTTTCATCATCTGTTTCCATTGGTTACAGTGGTGTCAGAAGAACACGAGGATGGTGACATTACTGGGGATGACAACAAAGAAGACTTTTCACATATTAAAAAAATAAGTTCAGATCTGCTGTATGGTGAAAGTGATATATATGTACCAACAGATGATATTCTGATTTGGGTTGACCCATTGGATGCTACGAAAGAATACACCGAAAGCCTTCTGGAGTATGTGACGACAATGGTGTGTATTACAGAGAAAGGTATGATACTATGGTAAATAATTTCTAAGAATAACCCATTGTCATTCAATAGGTCTCCTTCTGACAAGTAGAATCATCTGGCTTTTGAAACTTGGGATATTTTTGGCCATCAATGGGTTAAGGCTACACTCAATTCACTTTTTAATAATAAAAAAATGTAAGCTTTCTGTTATTGTTGTTCACTCAGGTGTTCCTGTGGCTGGTGTCATCCATCAACCTTTTCAAGGAAAGACGTTTTGGGCCTGGGTTGGACATGGTCATTCTAAAGAACTTTCAAAACCAGAAACAAATAATGAAGCATCATTGAAGGCACCAAGAATTATAGTATCAAGGTCGCATGCTGGTCCAGTGAATCAAACAGCTTTAGCAGCTTTTGGAAATGGTGTAAAAATAATCCCTGCTGGTGGAGCTGGGTTTAAAGTACTGTCTTTATTCAATAAGAAAGCAGATGCATACATTCATAAAACATTGATTAAGAAATGGGATATTTGTGCTGGGCATGCATTGCTTCATTCATTTGGTGGTCAAATGACCACACTCGAGGGAAAAGAGATTTCTTATGGAGAAAAGTCTTTAGTAAAGAACAATGGAGGACTTTTAGCAACATTACATAATCACAAATATTTTCTTGAAAAGTTATCATTATCAAATAAACCAACTACTTAATTGTTATACAAATTATTGGATCAATGATCACTGCATGGTATATATAATTATTTTATTGTTTAAAAAGTAGTTTTTCAGTAAATAATTACATAATATATTGATAAAGATAAAAACTGACAATTTTGTCTGTGCATGCTCGAGTCTTTTCATACATTTAAGTAACTGATATAAAATCCCAAAATGAACATAAAACATTATGAGGCATTGTGTCCAGTTCTGGTCCATGCAGGCCAATATAAATCAGAAAGATATGATTCAGTGCTTAATTCTCCTTTTAATTCTTTCTCCCATTGCTGTTCGCACAATTTATACAATGACATTGCAGCTCGTGCATCTTCAACAGAGCAATGTTCATTATCTTGAATCTTCTCACTCAATAAAATATTTGACAAATCTTTCAGCGATGGTGTTGTATTCATTGGTAATCCTGCCAAGGATCTGATTGGATAATATCTTGACGTATCTCGTAATAAGTGCCATGGGTGGAGTAAGTTTAAGGCATGTAGATCACAATGCATTGAATGACCAATAAGAACACAATTTTTGATCAACTTCTTGACTTGTTTTCTTGCTTTTTTAAATGTAATTGCTTCTCTCAAATCAGACTCTCGAATGCCACTCCATTTTGTACGATAATCAGTCACTGGTTGTTCTGGTTGTACAAAAGCATCAAATAAGATTTCTCCATTACAGTTGACAACACTACATCTCCCCAGAGCACTAGAACGTTGTGGACCAACACCAACCATTTCACAATCAATAGCAAGACATTGTACTGATGTTGGAACTGACGATTGAACATCACAATCTTCAGCTAACTCCTCTGGAGAAGAACTTGTAGATGGACTAGCCCCAGATGGACAAGAATCTGTAGAAATTTCCGACGAACTATCGCCTAATTCTTCACCAGATTTCTTCAAAATATCAATGAGGTATTTGCGGCCATTTTCGACATTGCCGGGTGAGTAACTTTTACGTCTTTTACAAGACTTGGCTCCCTGTTCTGAACGTCTCTTGTGTCCCATATGAACAAACACTGATGGTGAAGTAGAACGGAGTAGAATAGTCCTTAAAGAAAGCAACGTGAAACAAAATGAATCATTTGCAAGAGAACATGGACTGATACTAAAATACCGGTTGATTGCAACACGTGTTGAAAAAATTTTAGATTAAAGGCGCACTCCGCAGGACATGTAAATCGCACTCTCAAGTTTGTACGACTATTTCCGAATACAATCCGGGTGATTCCGGGAAAAATGAAATTCAGGGCGCACTCCGCTGGATAAGAAAACCGTCGTCGCAAGTGCTTACGATTGCTCCCGAACTGTTTCCGAGTATGATCCGGGTGATTCCGGAAAAAAATTAAGGCGCACTCCGCTGGACATATAAACCGCGGTGGCAAGTTTTTACGACAGTTCCCGAACTACTTCCGCCGGGCAGGATCGGAGATAATTCGTGCAGGAGACTGGGCCCTACCAAACTAGAATCCAAGATGGCGACATTTTTTGGATTTTAAATTTCTTTGCTGTTTTTCTTCGCATTTTACGATATTAAATCTAAGACATTCTTGGATATAATCAAGTAGAACAAAATGTCAACTCTATGGATGGGTGATGTATGGAAATTAATATTTATTTTATAGTGTTGTTTTTTCTTTTATATGCATTATAAAAACATGTCCCACACTCCCACGTGCACTATAAATTTCAAATGTCATTTTCTCAAAAAATGTTTTAGCTTGACACTTATATGGATGAACGTTTTGTGAGGACTGCTTTTGCTACAGCTGGTCATTCTGTGCTTAATGTGAAAGCAATAAAAAGCAAAATGACAGGGTAAGTATTAAAGCTGGCAAGTAGATTTGTGAAGAGTTAATATGGCTATATTTTTGTGCAACTACACATTGTGAATGTTATTTTCTTTCTTCCAGGACACCAGCTGGTTATTGCTTTGTGGAATTCTCCAGCACTCAAAATGCAGAGAATGCTTTAAATAAACTTAATGGAGTCCCAGTGCCTGGAACTAATCCTGTGAGGAATAATTAAAATACCTAATTACAATAATTATAACAATTACATGAATGATAATTTAATTATAAAAATTTTAATAATTTAAAATAAGTTATGATAATTATAATAATTTTAATTACAATAATTAGTATAATTATAATTAATTATAATAATTAGGATAATTTATAATCATAATAATTAT
Organism: Corallium rubrum; assembly: GCA_964035015.1. Taxonomy (NCBI): domain Eukaryota; kingdom Metazoa; phylum Cnidaria; class Anthozoa; order Scleralcyonacea; family Coralliidae; genus Corallium; species Corallium rubrum. Next base: position 6,088,903 of record OZ036016.1, read on the forward strand.
AATTACAATAATTATAAAATTTATAATTTTTTTTTTGTTTAGACAAAGAGATTCAAGTTAAACTGGGCTTCTTATGGGAAAGAGGGTCAATCTCAGTATGTATCAATACAATGTAATTGTATTGTGTGTTTGTCAAGGAAAGGTTTTACCCAAAATGACAAATTAAATGTTTTTTATAGTGGTCCAGAATTTTCTATATTTGTTGGTGATCTTACACCTGATGTTACTGATGCTACATTAATGGTAAGTATTTACATTGTGCCTTTGATGGTGATCATGATGATGGTAGTTGTGGTGATGGTGGTGGTAGTTGCAGTGGTGGTTGTGGTGATGGTGATGGTAGTTGTGGTGGTGGTGGTGGTGGTGGTGGTGGTGGTGGTGGTGATGGTAGTTGTGGTGTTAGTTGTGGTGGTAGTTGTGGTGGTGGTGGTGGTGGTGGTGGTGGTGGTAGTTGTGATGGTGGTGGTAGTTGTAGTGGTGGTGGTGGTGGTAGTTGTGGTGGTGGTGGTAGTTGTGATGGTGGTGGTAGTTGTGGTGGTGGTGGTGGTAGTTGTGATGGTGATGGTGGTGGTAGTTGTGGTGGTGGTGGTGGTGATTGTGGTGGTGGTAGTTGTGATGGTGGTGGTAGTTGTGGTGATGGTGGTAGTTGTGGTGGTGGTGGTGGTGGTAGTTGTGATGGTGGTGGTAGTTGTGGTGGTGGTGGTGGTGGTAGTTGTGGTGGTGGTGGTGGTGGTAGTGGTAGTTGTGATGGTGGTGGTAGTTGTGATAGTGGTGGTAGTTGTGGTGGTGGTGGTGATGATCATTGTTCTTTATTTTAACTTCTAACTTTTCTAGGAATTCTTTCACAGTCATTATCCCTCCTGTAAAGCAGCCAAAGGTATTATAGATCTATTATATTTTGAAAGGATTATATGTACATACAGTATATAAGTTTCTATGTCTCTTGAATATTCTGGATAGAATAGAATTTCTTTTTTTTTTCTTTCTTTATTTTTAGTTGTAATAGACAACACTGGTGTTTCACGGTGAGTGTTACTCTTCCTTTTAATTTCAGCTTTTCTTGTCTTCCTGGTTTCCTGTGATGTAATTTATTGCTGCCTAGGTGGAATGAAAGTTCTTCTTTTGATGAACAATTTTTATATTCTTTCTTAATATTTTTTTTTGTGTTTATTTCTGTAGTGGTTATGGGTTTGTGCGTTTTGGGGCTGAGAATGAACGACAACGTTCATTGAATGAGATGCAAGGTGCGAGAGGATGTGGAGGAAAAGCAATAAGAGTTAGTGTTGCAACTCCTAAAAAGTAAGAAGATAAGAAACATGTAGAATCCAAGTTAGCTGCTCATTGTGTAAAACTAATGCATGGCTTCATGTCTTGTAGAGCTACTACTAATCCACCATCGTCATTGACTACGCAATATAATACAGCCAACCAACAATATCTCCAACAGTATCAACAATTCCAGCAATATTTAGTGGCTTGGCAAGCAAGTTATCAACAACAGACTGCACAATATTACCCAGGATACACACAATATGACCCACTATATCAACAGTATCAACATGACCAGGTAGGAACTGAATGGTACATTTATTGCATTATTGTGATATTTTAAACAAAATTAATATAATATTTGATAATACTTTTCTCATTTTGTTTTGTGTTAAAGAATGTTGGAGCAGTGAACAGTGGAAGTACAAGTAGCTATTCTGAGGTACATTTTGATGATATTCATGTAATTATCAATATTTCCAACCATTTGATGGCAAAGAAACTATTAATGGTATTATTAATTTTAGAATTATGAAGAAACC
>OZ036016.1:6095713-6133213 GCA_964035015.1 Corallium rubrum
TTAAAAAAATTGTTTAAGACCTAGAGTAACAGTTACTATACTACTTCATACATTAGGAAAACCTCGCCACGTGTTTTAAAAACTTAAGATTAAAAAAACAACTCTACTTGGTAACATGCATAACAGCTTTTTGGTTCAATGGCAGACTGCAACTGGAAATAGGGTTCTCCGTAGCCGGAATATTTCCATGTACACTAATTTAAACCTAAAACCTAATTAACTACTTAACCTAATTACTTTTATTAACTACTTTTATACCAGGAAAATGAGTAAGTCAGTAAAAAATATTTCATTATTTCCTGAATATTAAGAGTCGGAATTCGGAAATAAGTTCAAGTTCATACTTCATTCTACAATCATAGAATAATTAATTGGGACATTTCCGTGGGAGCGCGATTTCTGACGGCATCGTAAACTCTTTAAAAAAAAAATCTGTCGCCTGCCCCAAACCACCATCACAGGTCTTCCTCTACCCTCACAAGTCTACCCTCCCCCCTTCCCCCACCATGCAATGTTGGTCCCTGGGGGTAGGCCTTACCCGCAACTCATACCATGTTTCTGAACCAACATTGTATTGGGGGGGGGGGGGGGGGGGGGGGGAGGATAACTTAACTGTGCAAAATGCATCTTTGCTTAGAAATGACATTGTTGCAAGTTGTCCCAATGTAATTATTCCATGATTGTAGTTCTACACAATACTGAGTTTAAATGTTCAGGCATCTTACTCTGCCTATCTTGCTTGGTACTTGTTAATATAACCAGAGTTCTGCCGGCGAAGGATCTCGTAAGTTGGCGACATCTTCCGAAGATTTCACTCGGTGTCTGATTACGTAATCTTCAAAGTTGATTGTCAGCGGTTTCTCCGCATAACAATCATCTCTACTGTTGAAGCTGGAGAGTTTGTTTGGTGAGCGAAACGATCGATCGTCTGCCGAACGGGACCGAACGTGTTTTTCCGACCTTTTTCGAGACTTTTGTTTTGTCTTTTGCACAAAGGAGGCGGTGTTTCCGTTGTTTGATTGTTCAAAGTTCGGAGGTGTTCGTGCTTGTTGATAACCAAACGGGTCAGCGGTTGTTAAGATGGTGGTATCCACGTCATCAAATGAAGGATCATGTGGAAGATGATCCGCAACCTGCCACTTTAACAACTCTTCGTGTCGACGACGCTCTAACTCCGAAACGATCGGTGAGAGTCCGGAAAGATTCGGAACAAGACGGAGGGCTGAGTTAGTTCCGGTGCTAGTCAGAAAACTGCTGGATATTGTTGAAGCATTTTCTGAATTTTGAGAGATGCTCGTGAAAGGCGTTGTCGTCATTTTTCTTACAATTCTGCTCGAGTCCCGAGAGCTTGACCTAGACAGTTTGTCTGCTTCCCCGATTTGACTTTTCTCTGACATTTTTGGCCCGTTCTTTTTCACGAAATTTTTTTTCTTAACATTTTTCTCACGGTATTTTTCTGTTGGTAGTTGTCTTTTCGCGTGAGTTGACTTGCTTGGAAATTGATTTCTGTCAACCTTCATTGAACCAGGGCTTGATGACATTACGTCTTTATTCTGTTCAGGTGTTCTCCAATGTTCGTCACGTGTGAAGGTCACGTGCTTGCGTGACGTAGTACTATCTTGATGTCTCCATGGAAACCTTGGCGTGTAGTTGTCTGATTGAGGACCTGGGTGATCTTCTAAAAGGAAGTCATTTTCTCTTCGGCTGAGTGCTGCATATTTCAGTTCTTGTGGAAGACTTTGTTGGGCAGTCACACGTTGATTGTGGTGAGTAGCCTTGTCTTCATGTGATTGATATCCTGACAATCTAGTTTGAAGAAAACTTGAATCGTTTTTACGTTCTCTTTCATTTCTTCTTTGATCGTTTGTCCTTTCAACTTGCTCCCAGTCTTTCTCTGAAGCAAAGCTCAACGTGTTTAACATACTTGCTTTAACTGGTTTTTCCTGAAGCTTGTTTTTATAACCAGCCAGTGTTGCTAAGTGATCTTCGTCATCATTGCTAGGACCTTCTCTAGTTTCCAGTTCCTTTTCAAGTTCTTTCATCAGGAAATCAATTTCTTGTATTTCGGTCTTGATCTTTGTGTCTTCAAGGTCTTTTACATTGTCGTTCTTTGCTCGAAATGGCGTTTGGATTTCACGATTTGGTTTCGTAAAATATTCGTTGTTTCTAGCAATTCTTGAGTACTTGACTTCGTCATTCTGTGGTAGAAACGTCCTTTGGATTTCAGGATTCGACTTTGTAGAATATTCATGCTCACTTGCAGTTTTTGAAAAAGTTGTCATCATCTTGTCTCCATTCTGAACAAGATATTGCTCCAACATTTCTTTTTCTCTTCCAAGCTTCTCGTTGCCCGACTCCAGTTTCTTGATAATTTCTTCGTATTTTATCAACTCGAGCATTATTTCTGAATGTTCATCCAAACTTTGATGACTTTGCTCCACCAGATCATCTCTCTCTTGTTTGATTATTTTGATCATGTTGAGTGCTTTATCCAAACTGCTTTTCAGATGTTGGCATTCATCATGAAAGACATCAACACACGTTGTCATTGTTCCTAATTCTTCTTTTAAACGTTCTTTTTCTTCCTTTTCAACCAGTAATTCAATTTCCATTTGATATTTCTCATTCTCAAGTTCCCTTTCTTTGTATCTATTAGTATAATATTCCAAACTCTCTTCTTTGTTATTTTCCGTAATTCCTGTGTATCCCGTCTTATCCTCTAGGATTCCTTCATATCTTCTTTTATCCTCCCAGATCCCGTTATATCTCCTTTTATCCTCCATGATCCCTTCGTATCCCTCGTTATCTCCCAACATCCCGTTATATTCCCTTTTATCCTCCAGGATCCTGTCATATCTTGGGCGATCTTCTAAAAGACTACTAGTGTGTTCCTGGTATTCGTCTCTCGTTATTTCCCGATTGTCCCTATTTATCCACTCATGTTCCTTCATGCTCTTTAGACTTCTTTGTTGATCTGCAGGCCAAGGTCTCTCCATCGATAGATCTTGGGGTGGTGTAAGTCTGTCTTGGTCTGATAACGACATTTCTTTTGCCTCTGTGCGATGTCTGTTTTCATTTGAAGTGCTGTAAGAGATCTCGGATTCTTCGTCACTCTTTAACCAAATATTGGAGTCCTTGCGCTGTTTTTCTAAATCATTAATTCTCGTCTGCAATTCTTCTTTCTCTTGCAAACTATTTTCAAGTATCTCGTTTCTCTCGTGTTCAAAGCTAGCAGTTCTTTCTCGTATTTCACTTAACAGCTCTCTCTCTTTTTCCTCAAATTGTTTCTTGAGATTTTCAATGTTCGTGTTGATTTCCTTCCTTGAATTTTCTACCGCTTGCTGCTTTTTCTTAAGATCTTCTAAGCAACGTTCTTTTTCTTGTATTATTTCATTCAATCTTGCAATTTCTTCACGATGTTTGCTAGAACTTTCAGCCATGACTGTCTGCAATTCTTCTATCTTTTCTTGAAGTATGGTTTCTGATATTTTTCGTTTGTTTTCCTGGTCTTTGTTTTCTTGAATTAAAGCTTCAATTTCTTTTTGCATTAATTGAATCTCACTTTCATAATTGCTCTTTTGATCCATCGCTCTTATTGTCAGTTGTTCGTATTTTTTCTCTCCTTGACACAGTTTCTTTTTCAAAGTCTCCACAAGAGCTCTCATCTGCTCGTTTTCGTTTGTTATCTTAGAAATTTGAGAATCTTTTTGGCAAATTTCAGAATCTTTCTCAGAAATTTCAGAATTTTTCTCAGAAATTTCAGAATTTTTCTCAGAAACTTCAGAATTTTTCTTAGAAATTTCAGAATCTTTCTTAGAAATGTCAGAATCTTTCTTAGAAATTTCAGAATCTTTCTTAGAAATGTCAGAATCTTTCTTAGAAATGTCAGAATTTTTCTTAGAAATGTCAGAATCTTTCTTGGAAATTTCTTGCTTTTTTTCTTCAACTAATTTCTCGTCAAGTGTTTGTGTTTCTGTGTTTACCACTTGCAATACATTACGGTTGATATCCAAATGTTTATTGAATTTTGAAAGCTCCATACTCCGGTTCATTTCTTTCTTCAATTCAGTTTCTACTTTGCTTAACTTTTCTTCTAAATCTTTTGTAACTGTGGTTTGTTTCTTGAACATTTCGTCACTCTTTTCAAGTTTCTTCGTGAGATCTTCGACTTTCTCCGTGCAATCATTCTCAACCTTTTCCATCAGAACTTTAGCCTTGGTAATAATCTGTTCTCGAGTCTCTCCATCTTCACACTTCTGGCATAATGTTATTTCAAACTTATCTTCTGCTTCTTCTTCTAGTTCCATAATTTTCTTCTTGTACTTTGCGATTTCAATTTCCAATTGTTCGATTTTATCTTCAGGCTTTCCACTGAACTCGAACTCTTTATCAACTTCGTCACTTGTCACTGGAGAATGTAGGATTAAATTTGCGATCTCAAGCTCACGAGCACGACTGAGTTCTTCTAGCTCGTTTATTGTCGCTTTCCTCAGTTCCAACTCTTTCTTAAGTTTGGACACTTCTTCTTCGCTTGCTTTCCGCAGCTCCAACTCTTTCGTAAGTTTGGAGATTTCTTCTTCGCTTGCTTTCCTCAGTTCCAACTCTTTCGTAAGTTTGGAGATTTCTTCTTCGCTTGCTTTCCTCAGTTCCAACTCATTCTTAAGTTTGGACATTTCTTCTTCGCTTGCTTTCCTCAGTTCCAACTCATTCGTAAGATTGGAGATCTCTTCTTCACTTGCTTTCCTCAGTTCCAACTCTTTCTTAAGATTGGAGATTTCTTCTTCGCTTGCTTTCCTCAGTTCCAACTCATTCTTAAGTTTGAAGATTTCTTCTTCGCTTGCTTTCCTCAGTTCCAACTCATTCTTAAGTTTGGACATTTCTTCTTCGCTTGCTTTCCTCAGTTCCAACTCATTCTTGAGATTGGAGATTTCTTCTTCGCTTGCTTTCCTCAGTTCCAACTCTTTCTTGAGATTGGAGATTTCTTCTTCGCTTGCTTTCCTCAGTTCCAACTCATTCTTAAGTTTGGAGATTTCTTCTTCGCTTGCTTTCCTCAGTTCCAACTCATTCTTAAGTTTGGAGATTTCTTCTTCGCTTGCTTTCCGCAGCTCCAACTCATTCTTAAGATTGGAGATTTCTTCTTCGCTTGCTTTCCTCAGTTCCAACTCATTCTTAAGTTTGGAGATTTCTTCTTCGCTTGCTTTCCTCAGTTCCAATTCAGCCTTAAGTTTGGAGATTTCTTCTTCGTAGCTTTGTATTTTTAATACGTCAGTCTTTTCATTTTCTTTGGCCTTTTCTTTCATTATTAACAATTGTGAAGAAACTTCATCTAATTGTACTTCAAGTGATTTCTTTTCTTTCAAAACTTGACTTAACGTTTCATCTTGATTGTCTTTCAACTGTGTTTGAGTTTCTAAATCATGATCCTTTGTCTTTTCTGCTAGTTGTTGAATATCTTCCCATTTCTTCTCAACATCTTTTTCAAGTTCTTCGACTTTCTTCTTTTCTGTTTCGTAATCTTTCTTTAGTTTTGCTTCTTGTAGTTCATGTTGTTGGTTTCGTTCATGGAGTTCTTCTAATTGACTCAATACTTCACATAATTGTTTTTCATATTTGGTTTTTAAAGTTATTGAACTCTCGCGAAGTTCTTCCTTCGTTTTCTCCAAATGTTGTTCATATTGTTCTTGAAGATGTGATTTAACTCGTTGCACTTTCTCGTCTAATTCTTTCTGGTATTTCTCCTTCATTTCATTTCTTGTTTCATTCAAGATATTGCTGTATTTTTTTTCTAACTCAGTTTTTAAATTTTCTATTTCTTTTCTATGTTCGTTCTTTATTTTTTGTATTTCATTCTGAGCGCCATTAATTTGATATTCCACTTCTTCTCTTTCGTTTGATAATTGTTTTTCCAACGTCTTTATCTTTTCAAAACTTTCGTTTTCTTTTTGGCATTTTTCTTCATCAAATTCTTTTTCTTTCATTTCAAATAATTCTCGTTCTTCCAGCAGTTCCTGAATCCGTCGTTTCTGTTCAGCGGTTTCACTATCATACGCATGCTTCATATTCTTCAACTGATCTTCGGCATCCAAGGTTACACGTTCGATGGCGTCATGACATTGCGACCACTGTTCCTTTTGGACAGCGGTTACTCGTTCATCGAACTCACGCTTCTGTTTGATGAATTCTAGTTCCCATTCCTCCTCTAACTTTGTGATCTTCTCGTTGATGTCATTCTGGTAATGATCACGAAGCTCGTCTGAGATTTTCAAAACCTGAACAAATCACGTGATACTGGTGAACTATATGGACAGACAGACAGACAGACAGACAGACGGACGGACGGACGGACGGACGGACGGACGGACGGACAGACAGACAGACAGACAGACAGACAGACAGACAGACAGACAGACAGACAGACAGACAAGACAAGACAGACAAGACAGACAAGACAGACAAGACAGACAGACAGACAGACAGACGACAGACGGACGGACGGACAGACACACAGACACATAAACAAACAAACAAACAAACAAACAAACAAACAAACAAACAAACAAACAAACAAACAAACAAACAAACAAACAAACAAACAAACAAACAAACAAACAAACAAACAAACAAACAAACAAACAGACGCACAGCCACACAGACAGACGCACAGACACACACACAGACAAACAGAGACAGATACATGTGATGCTATCAACATTATTTCACCTGTTTTTGATATTCGTCGTCCAATGTCCTTCTCAATTCCTCCATTTCTTCTTTATGCTTTGATTTCAAGAAGTGTACTTCATTCTCTGGTAGAAACTTTATAATGAAAGAATATTAGAAATTATGTAATCAAGCTTTGGCCAGCCCAGCAGACCAAACAAGGCGCTTCTATATATCAACTTGCATCTTTAATTTGTTATCTTGATATTTACATATTTTTTTTATTTGTGGTAATCATTGATTTTGAATAATGTTGAAATATTTTTACCTTGGACATTTCTTCGCTTTCATGTTCTCCATCTTCTTTCAAGAACTTGTCGGAGATTTTTTGAACGGTTTCAATCTCTTTCCGATGTTCTTCATTCAGTCTTTCTATCAAAGCCAGAATTTCACCATCCTTATCTGATCCAAGTTCTTGTAAGCGTGTCTGCAATTTCTGCAGGACAGCGGTATGGCTTGAGGCTATCCCAGTATTCATTTCGGTATGATTGTTGAGATTAGGGCCGTTCTTTAAAGTTTCATTTTTGATTTCTTCATTCAAGCTTGCTTTCTCATCCTTCGCATCATCTTTAGTCATCTCTATTTCGACTGTCCTGTCCTCATCTTCGTAGACACCTCGGTGATTGTCGTCCTGTCGCGTCGTCTCCGTTGCGACACCGATCTCATCTTCGTCGCTTGTCGTATGTTCCTGAAAACGAGGGGTCGTGTTAAGGTGGCTTAAGGCTGATTACTTAGAGTCATGCATCGCATTTGTTTCAATCTTAACAACGTTTAATTATTCAAGCGCTTCTCTTAGCAACTGAAGAATGTCAACAAAAAGATGTCAGATGTTTTTAATTTATTCAAAATTAAACCTTTTTTGTCTTGATTATATCTTCCGTTGGATTGAACTAAACGGCAGTCTTGTCTGTGTTATTAACAAAATGATACTCTGGTCAGTTTTGCTTCTCCAACAGAAATCTGCTTATTCAACTCAAGCGACAAGCTGAAGCCGTTGACAAAAGAAGTTCGTCAAATAATAAGCGGATTAAGCTTTGCTTCCCGAACAACAAACACCAACTTCTGTAGTTTCAAATAATAAAAGAAGAGAGAGATGATTCCTGTTATTCGTAAAACAGCAATTGGCCAGAAAAACTGAGCGATATATTGGCGTCTTTATCTTGTACTGCAGCTCGCTGAAGTCAAGTTTAATCTCTCTCCTAATAAAATATTCAAAGCTTTTCAAACAAAACAAACAGACGCTACTTATATATTTTGCCGAGAAAGTATACAATATGATCAACAATGCTTGAGATTATTTTGCAAAGATATTTCTAAAATGAATGTCGGTTCAACAAAAACTAACAATTTCTTTCTATCCGAGAGCAGCAAAGACGAGATACGGTCAGTTTATTCAGAAAGAAAGATATGGCCTTGAAACAAAACTAAAGAGATTGTCTTTTCTTTGCTTTGTCATACTCCAGTGCCTGCAACTTAAGGATCCATTAGATTGTTCTGAATTTCTACAATTAGTTTGGGACTGCTCCGGGTGATTTTTGAGACTGATATTGACAAAAGAGAATGACGAGTGTTGGTACAGTATATAGATACATTTTAAAAGTAAACTCGCGAGAGCAGTTGAGAAAATGGAACACCAAACTTAAACCACGTGTTCTAATCAAGTGAAATAGCAAATATTACTTCTGATAAATCCTCAATTCTTTTCCTGCATTGCCACCACACTGAATCATTGTGGCTAAGCTCATGCATGCAACGACAGTCTTCGTAGTTTAGTGGTCAGAGCACTGCAATAGTATCGCAGTTTGCAGGTTCAATTGCAGCTTTAGTGCTCCATTTTCCCAACTGGTTTTCGTGTTAAGATGTATCTAACACTCGAAATGTTCCTTTACTAAAATCTTTATATCTGAATGTAATGCCATCTTGACAATCGCCTCAGGAGCGTCTCTATATAATAGCGCCGTTATCTTGAACATTGTGCATTTGTGATTACAAATGAAGACAATATGTATCTATACAACTGAACTGAATTAATCACACGTTTCTCTCTGACAATGGGACTTTGCTCGAGATCTTAGATTTCCTTCAAGTATTTTGACAAAAGAACAACCTTTGAAAGTTACTTTTTAATAACAAAATCAGAGTTTTGGTATACGGTTTAACATCGATGGCATAAAATACAAGAAAGAGGTTGATGAATGAAAGAGCGACAATGCGTTATTAATGTTTGTGATTTGGCGCAACATCGAGATCTCGACTGGCTAACAGCAGCAAATAAATTGTTCTGATATGAATTCTCAATTCATTGTGAAAGCAAATGATATCAAACGTCTTTCTTAACTTGGCAATGTTGTTAAATTGTATTGTTTGCTTCTGTTTCTACTTTCTGATCTTGAAATGGGACACCTAATGTCTTATTGAAAAGAAAGTCTTACCTCGTGTGTTGTGGCCATTGCATTTTTTTCTCTTCAAACCAAACTTAAAGCAACACTGCCACACTCATGGCTGTCTAGACTTGCTCCAAGTCCGCCTCGTAGCGCTAGTTTTTGCGATGGCTGTCCGGTTCTTTCACTTTCAAAGCAAGCCAGTTAGACAAAGGCTAACTAATCCTTTTTTGAAGGACAATGTAAATAAGTAGAATAGTTGTAAACCAACAGCCGACTAGATATTGGATCAATGTATGATGGATTAACATGCATGCTAGACGAGTAAGGGTCAATGATCACGAGGATTTGACTTGCCTACTGAGAAAGAAGAGATTAAAATGCTGATCATTAGTATGTGATAAGTAATGACAAGTGGTCATCACACTCTATTCAGTAAGTGGTTAATTATCGTGGTAATGATGGTGGTGATGATGATGGTAATGATGGTGGTGATGATGGTGGTAATGATGGTGGTGATGATGATGGTGGTGGTGATAGTGGTAGTGATGGTGGTGGTGATGGTGGCGATGATGGTGGTAATGATGGTGGTGATGATGGTGGTGATGAATGGTGGTGATTATGATGGTAATGATGGTGGCGAATGATGGTGATGAATGGTGGTGATGATGATGGTAATGATGGTGGTGAATGATGGTGATGAATGGTGGCGATTATGATGGTAATGATGGTGGTGAATGGTGGTGATAAATGGTGGCGATTATGATGGTAATGATGGTGGTGAATGATGGTGATGAATGGTGGCGATTATGATGGTAATGATGGTGGTGAATGGTGGTGATAAATGGTGGCGATTATGATGGTAATGATGGTGGTGAATGATGGTGATGAATGGTGGCGATTATGATGGTAATGATGGTGGTGATGAATGGTGGCGATTATGATGGTAATGATGGTGGTGAATGGTGGTGATGAATGGTGGTGATTATGATGGTAATGATGGTGGCGAATGATGGTGATGAATGGTGGTGATGATGATGGTAATGATGGTGGCGAATGATGGTGATAAATGGTGGCGATATGTGGTAATGATTATGGTGGTAATGATGGTGGTGAATGGTGGTGATGAATGATGGCGATTATGATGGTAATGATGGTGGTGAATGGTGGTGATAAATGGTGGCGATTATGAGGTAATGATGGTGGTGAATGGTGGTGATAAATGGTGGTGATGATAAATGGTGGTGATGAATGGTGGTGATGATGGTGGTGAATGATGGTGGTGAATGGTGGCGATGAATGATGGTAATGATGGTGGTGAATGGTGGTGATGAATGGTGGATGGTGAATGGTGGTGGTGAATGGTGGTGGTGAATGGTGGTGATGATGATGGTAATGATGGTGGTGAATGGTGGTGATGAATGGTGGTGATGAATGGTGGTGATGAATGGTGGTGATGAATGGTGGTGAATGATGGTGGTGAATGGTGGTGATGAATGATGGTAATGGTGGTGATGAATGGTGGTGAATGGTGGTGATGAATGGTGGTGAATGATGGTAATGATGGTGGTGAATGGTGGTGATAATGATGGTAATGATGGTGGTGAATGGTGGTGATTATGATGCTAATGATGGTGGTGAATGGTGGTGATTATGATGCTAATGATGGTGGTGAATGGTGGTGATTATGATGGTAATGATGGTGGTGAATGGTGGTGATGATGATGGTAATGATGGTGGTGAATGGTGGTGATTATGATGGTAATGATGGTGGTGAATGGTGGTGACGATGATGGTAATGATGGTGGTGAATGGTGGTGGTGAATGGTGGTGATGATGATGGTAATGATGGTGGTGAATGGTGGTGATTATGATGGTAATGATGGTGGTGAATGGTGGTGAATGGTGGTGATGATGATGGTAATGATGGTGGTGAATGGTGGTGATTATGATGGTAATGATGGTGGTGAATGGTGGTGATGATGATGGTAATGATGGTGATGATAATGGTGGTGAATGGTGGTGATGATGATGGTAATGATGGTGATGATAATGGTGGTGAATGGTGGTGATGATGATGGTAATGATGGTGATGATAATGGTGGTGAATGGTGATAATGGTGGTGATGATAATGGTGGTGAATGGTGATGATAATGGTGGCGATGATGATGGTGGTGAATAGTCGTTATCCAATAATAAGTAAGTTACAACTCTACATAGCTTCCAACAACCTAACGCTCCCATGCAGTTGCCATAGATACGACGAATACAAACAGGAAGTACCTGCTCAGTGAGGTTTGCAAAGGTGTCTGGGATGGGTTGAGGCGTTGAGGCAAAAGGACAACAATAATTGTTCCGAGGGAAGAGTTGATTGGAATTAGAATTTCCAAGAGATCCACTTCAAGTAGCTTGGAAGATTATTAAACAACTCTTGCTTCTCACACAAAGAACGAAATAACATTTTCTGAGCGGACTTGCCAACGACAACTCAACTTATTTAGATTGTTTATGCTGAAGAGATCAACGTGAACAACCTTCGGTCTTAATATTTCTACACCTTCACTCGACTGCTCAAGTTATTTTCAACATCTGGTTGTGTAAGAGGGCCAATATAACAAGTAATTCCATTCAAAAGGGCAAAAGGTGATTTTATTAAACTAAAAGCCTTGGAAATGCTTCAGAAATCTTTATAAAATTTAAAGAATTCGCCTCCTTGTCAGTGCTTCATCTTAATCTTTGCAAGCATCACTATAAGTTGAAGAAGGAGCCCTCAGTGGTCGTGAAGGTTTTGGCAAGTCGTTTTTCTATTTCTGCTCAAGTTTGGTAAATATATTTTGATTACAATGAGAGAGGAAGACGTTGAGACTGCAATTAAAGTGGTTGTTGTTGGTAATGGCGCCGTTGGCAAGAGTAGTATGATCCAGAGATATTGCAAAGGAATTTTCACGAAAGACTACAAGAAGACCATTGGAGTGGATTTTCTCGAAAGACAAGTGAGGCAAGTGGTTTAAAATTTAAATAGAAAGAATATGATTGTTTAGCAGCTTGGGTTTCATTGTTTAGTTGTGAAAATTCATTAACTTAAGTACGTTGAAGTTTTTGATTGTTCTATATTATTATAGTCATTTCTTAACTAGTTTCACATGATGCATGGCCTCGCTTGCTGCAGTTGAAGACAGACCAAAGCAATAATAATGAATATTTGAAGCCAGATATCGTTTAGAAAGCTTTAAGTTGCGTTAAAATAAAGCTTTGTGTTAGGGTTTATAATTAATGAGAGCTTTTTGCTCCATATTTAAACACAGGAGATTGTTAAGTGGGTTTTGTTTGAACTCTGCGTGGAGTCAAAATAATTAAGCGCCCCCACAATGTTGTTTGGAAATTGAAACCAGACTTTATAATTTTCAGTGTTGTTATTCTTTAGTTTTCCCTGCCAAATAAAAACTATAATAAATTATCTTTTGAAAGAATTAAAGTGGTTTTGTGTAGCTTGAAAGAAGATTAGGAAGATACAAATGAGATAAAATAATTATACAGTAATAGCCTTGGGTATATTATATACCTCTGTATACACTATCAGTAATTATTATGCCTCCAGTAAAATATTTAAACAATAACCGTAATTATTCAGGTTTATGCTAAACCTTTTAGGCTGACTTTGAATTTAAAACTAAAGTCATTTTACAGATGAAAAAGTTTAAAACCCAATTAGTTTTCTGTACAAATGCGTACAATTATATATTCTTATAGTTTGTGCAAAATCTGGTTGTATATTCATATAGTTTGAACATACTATACCTGACAACAAAACTTTTGGCTGTTTGAAAGAATTTCAATTTTTGTTGAGAGCTACTTGTCTACTCTCTTTTCTTTTGTCCAAGAGCTCTTTACATTAGACTCCTACATTCTCTGTTTCAGCAGTATATCTAACCTTACTATATTTCGATTGTTGTTTCAACGCAAAAGCCTATGCTACTTTGGCTACCGTACACATTCTCAAAATATTTCAAAATGTTCCCTGTACAATATATACTCAGTTTATTTATAATTAATCTTCATGATGTAATAGATAAAAAATAGTGTGCAATAAATTGAACTTGAACTTGAACTTGAATTATCAAGAAGGCACTCATATATACAAGAATTGTTTTTAATTACTAACTCACAAGTTGAACAAGTGATTAATTGTATGCATCATTGCACTATATATTGTGCCCAAACAGTATGGGACCATGAATTTAATGTTCTTTACCATACAAACATACAATCTTAACAGTAATGTGGACTTGTAAACAATTATTAGTCTATTATACAGAACAAAAAGGGGACATTTAGGAGTGGGAGGAAGCTTGGAGTGACCTGTCAATTATTGCATGTATTGGTCTTATACTTTCATTATCTTTGTCAATAAATTTGTCTAGCATGAGACATAGAGTAAAATAATAAAGCAGCCATGTTTATACCACCAATACAGGCTTGGGTTCACTTTGAGTAGAAGTTTAAATGGTCATTCCAGCTGTCCAGCATCACAATATGGTCAGTCAGCTAGTCTTACCAGGTCTAGTCTTTACACTCTTTACATTTCTCTCTGATGAAGGGCCTTCGCTCGAAACATTAGACTCCTACGTTCTCTGTTTCAGCAGTATATCTAACCTTACTATATTTCGATTGTTGTTTCTACACTGCCTGTGCAGCATGCTACTTTTATTTCACTATTTAGACTCTTACCAGGGTTTGAAATAGCAGCCAGCTGCTAGCAATAGCTGGCAGTTTTAGGGCCTTGTCGGCGATTATTTGGGCCTATCTCCAGAACATAACTAATTGCTGCTTGGGAAACAGCTGGCAAAAATTGTGACCTACAAAAAACAGCCTACAAAATTAGGTATATTTTCTGAATGTTATTTCGAACCCTGCGTACATGCTTATCTTACCACAAAGTATTTTTATTTATTTTTTATTAAGAGATAGCATGGCATTTATAGTTTAATTAAACTTACCTATTAATAATTCTCCTAATTATTCCTCTGAGAGTGCAAGTAAAAACAAGTTCTTTCTTTTTGTGTTTTGAAATTAACATTTTTGGTTTGTTTGTCCATGCAACACATTCTTAGGCAACCTAGCACAGCTGAGAAATTAACAGAACCATTTAATGTTGTTTATACTGCTTGTAGAGGGGTGAAATTAATGTTCATTATTATTATTTAATTATTATTTATTATTATTGAATATTATTGTGATTTTTTTTATAGTATTGACTCAGAAGATGTAAGGTTGATGTTGTGGGATACTGCAGGTCAGGAAGAATTTGATGCCATCACTAAGGCATATTACAGAGGTGTGTATTACAACATGGCACTTAATCATTGCAGTGCTTGGCTATTACCCTATTTGTGTGATTTTAGTTGTCAATGGATTATTGAGTTTTTTTAAGAATAAAAAGAAATAATTTTATGTTGTTTTTAGGAGCCCAAGCATGTGTGCTGTGTTTTTCTACAGTAGATAGAGAATCATATGATGCAATTGAGCATTGGATGGCAAAGGTACAGGAACTTATAAATGCACTTTTTTATAAGTTGATAGCATCATCTATCTGCTGGTTAAAAGAGCAACAATGCAGGGGCATAGGAACGTTGATAAACTTAGGGGGGCCAACTCCCATGAGGCGCCATGGTTGGCGCCGAGCGGGAAAATTTTGAAAATTTTGAGTCTCTATTAGATCGTCGGAAATGGCATTTTCAGAGTCTCCTCTACCTCTTTCGTTAGGCCCTTTCATTAATTCTTTCATTATAATTTGTGAGTCTATGCTATCCGTGAGTCAGGATGGATTATTATTATTAATTGGCCGATCAGCGTAATCGAAGTCGCACTTATAATGCAATTTTTTTAAATTCAATTTTTTTTTTTTTTGGGGGGGGGGGGAGCCGAAAGCTATTCCGGCCCCCCTTTATAAAATATTGGGGGGGGTGCAGCCCCCCTCTTCCTACGCCCCTGCGACAATGCCTCAGCTAAATAACCTGTTCACTATTTTGTCTATTACACAACACAATTTCACACAAGTGTTCAGGAGAAAACTCCTCAAAGGTGAACTTGATCTGGTTTCATTTTGCTGTAGGTTGTTGAAGAATGTGGAAGTGGTATACCTTGTGTGTTGGTTCAGAACAAAATTGATCTCATTGATGAAGCTCTTGTTCAACCGTAAGTTTGCTTAAAATGGTAGAGCCTGAAGTGTTAGGAAGAGTGTGTGTAGGACGATGTGGTTAGAAGTGAAGTGGGGTGGAGGTTGGCAACAAGCTTGGTGAAAGATGTAGAGGATTAAGTGGAGAATTTTTGTAATTAATTCTTTGAATTTTCAACCAACTAAAACCAGCCAGTCTAATTGTAAATCTGTGTTGTGTTTAATCAATTAGGGATGAAGCTGAGACATTAGCGAAGAAATTACGGGTAAAGTTTTACAGAACTTCTGTGAAGGAAGATCTTAATGTTAATGAAGGTATAAACACTTGGATTTGTTACTTAGTTTTTTCTTGATTAAAATAATCTTACATAGGGATTTTATTAATGCACATTTACTGTATTCATAATTTTTGGACTGTCCACAGAAAAAATGCTCTTTCTTTTTAGTTTTCCAGTATTTAGCACGGAAATATATTGAAAATTGGCAAAATGCAGTAACCAATGAACAGCCAAGCCAGTCTCAAAATCTTGGTGAGTCATACAAACCTGCTAATAATTTGTAAATTATCTAATGAATAAGGAGAGATACAGGTATGATGATAGTGGTGATGGTGATGGTGGTGGTGATGATGGTGGTGATGATGGTGATGATGATGGTGGTGATGATGGTGGTGATGGTAATGATGATGGTGGTGGTGATGATGATGATGATGGTGGTGGTGATGATGATGATGGTGATGATGATGGTGGTGATGGTAATGATGATGGTGGTGGTGGTGATGATGGTGATGATGGTGGTGATGGTAATGATGATGGTGGTGGTGGTGATGATGATGATGGTGGTGATGGTGATAGTGATGATGATGGTGGTGATGGTGGTGATGGTGATAGTGATGATGGTGGTGGTGATGATGGCGGTGGTGATGATGATGATGGTGGTGATGGTGGTGATGGTGGTGATGGTGGTGATGGTGGTGATGGTGGTGATGGTGGTGATGATGGTGGTAATGGTGGTGGTGATGATGATGATGGTGATGATGGTGGTGGTGGTGATGATGGTGGTGATCATGGTGATGATGATATGGTGGTGATGATGGTGATGATGGTGGTGATGGTAATGATGATGGTGATGCAGATGATGGTGGTGATAGTGGTGGTGATGATGATAATGATGGTGATTGTGGTGATCAGTGATGATGATTTTATTGGGTAGATCAAATAATGTGGAATATTTCTTTTTTGCTAGATATGTTCAAAGGTCAATCAGGAAGTTCCGAAGGTCAATCCAAAAATGGAAAAAGTTCTAAACATCAGCAAGACACAAGCACCATAATCACATTACGACCCAACAAACAACGGACGCAAGGAAAGAAGAATAGATTTGATAAGTGTCTTTTGTTGTAATAATTTTATATTTACATCAAGCACTTGTGTGCATCAGTAGTTATCATTCCTAAAAGGAGAGTTATTTCCAGGTCACGTGGGTAACATTGCTAAGTTTTGAGCATTTTCCTTGAGAGATATGTGACAGAAAATAATCTCCTTTTAATGTTATGGGAGTGGTATGCATAGATAGAATAGTGCACAATGAAATGGCAAATTATTGGAGTATGAAACTATAACTTCCATAGCTGTATAGAATGATATATACTACTGTGCTCTATCAGTTTGAAGAGGACTGGGACTAGTTTAATTCCTTTCCCATGATGCCAAGCTGGTTGGCTTATGAACAGCAAGCTTTTAAAAATGATTTCTTTATGGAAAGGATCCTCATTTAGCAACAATCTGATTTCAAACATTGACTGGTGGGGAAATTGTTGACCAATGTAGGACGTTTAACTTCAATATGCATATGTTAATTCTTACTTAATAATATATTATTATAGCTAGAATTTCAAAAAAACAATGGAATATATAATCTATTAAAAGATTTATAAGAATATACACTGTACTATGATTATCATTTTATGATATTTGATGAGAGGTACCACTTGGTCATTAGAGAAGAACAGACCACCCCTCCCCCTCCCCCTTAGTAAATTACCCATATTATATAACAATGCACAAATAAGGTTCTTTATAATACAAATAAATTAACATAATTACAATATAATTAACAGGAACGACTTCACGCACGCTTCTCGCGTGACTCTATGCCACATTCTATAAATGTCAGAGTGACTAAAACTGTTCTTTCCAACACCATTGTTACGTCATCAGTTTCTTTGTTACGTCATCAGTTTCTTTGTTACAGTTTTTTTGTCGTTATCAGTTCTTTCATGACGTGATATGAGTCAGTCATAGATGCTTTGATTGATTTGGCTTTAGCTTTCAATTCTTGTGGCGATTGTTTGATGGAAGACTTGGTCCGTTGCCATAGCGTCCGACATGGCACGTAATGGATCTCAAGGTCATCACTAAACTGAACCTAAAAATAGAGTATGGCACATTTAATGGTGGAAAGTGAGTGGAAGACTGGGGCTGAAGCGCGTCTTCTGTGAGTTTGTGCAGGAAAGGGCGCTTATGCTACAGGGCGCTGTTTCTGCAACGTCTCGTGACGTCTTCTAGTGAAGATGTGTGGTCATATACCACACTGGTATATTCGATGTGGGAAACTACGGATTTGGCACGGTGGTGGTGAATCATATTGTTGCCACTCGGATTAAGCCGACACTATCCTGGCAGCAATCGACACTCTCCTGACAGATATTCACATAATTATCACCATACTTTCTTGTCAGTTCAATATGAGAGAATGAATGCTGAATGCTATTAATTGCTGATGCAAACACGCATCTTTAGCTACCAGCCATTGTTTACACTTTGTCACAGAAACTATTGTATCATGAATCTTTTATGTCCTTTTAACTGCTTTCTTAAATCGTGACAATTGTCAACTATGCAATAATATTTAGACTGCGAGTCACGCCCACCTTGTTGTTATCATAATGGCTTGCTAGACCAGTGTGGTCTGGATAATCTTACCGTGCTGCAATAGCGAATAAAAGACATTGTTGGGCGACATTTTCATAGTTCGAAAATTTGGTTCGTTGACGTACCACTAAGGCTACGTGACGTTGTAGTACCATTAATAATACTACTTCATAAGAATCTTTGTATAATTACTACTGTTCTTAGTTGGTTAGCACTTTTAGAGAGCTAATTTTAGCCTTTTGAATATTGCATGCAGGGAAAAGTAGAGTGCCACGTGACCAGTGTTTTAGATAGAGCAAAGTGAAAAGATGGTAAACTGCTGAGATTAGTTTGGATAACGAAATACTGACGTTTCAAGCGGAGTCCTTCATCAGAGTAAAATGTAGAGTGCTGTGTAGGCAGTGTTTTAGATAGAGCAAAGTGAAAAGATGGTAAACTGCTGAGAGTAGTTTTGATAACGAAATACTGACGTTTCAAGCGGAGTTCTTCATCAGAGTAAAAACTAGAGTGTTGTGTAGGCAATGTTTTTGAAAACTGCTGAGATTAATTTTGATAAGGAAATACTGATGTTTCAAGCGGAACCCTTCATCAATATAAATTGCATATTGACAGTCTAAAAAGATTTTATTTCCGCCTCTATGTCAACTCTGAACTTGGCATTCATCTTTAGGTAAAAAAAACATTCAGTTAACATTCCTCTGTATCTACTTTCAAAATGGTTGCCAAAATTCCCCTTTAGGCAACCTTATGTTTAGATATTGTGTCGTGAGTTATAAGTAGATGGTATTATGTATCTTCCTCAAGTGCTGATGGTGACCGTATTTTGGTGCCTGACCGCCATTTCATTGTTTCTGTGCACCAATCGTCATATTATGAAAGCAACATTGTTGGTATTTTATGAACAGAAAGATTATTCAGATATTCTTTATTTTTCTCATCAAATTCTCGACGTTAAATATCATCAAAGTATTTGGCAGCAGTTTTGTTATTTTCAAGTCGGATAAGCAATATTTGAAAACCCCATAAACTGAAGAGCTCAAAATCTAAAAGGCTCCGCGGAGGAGAGAGTCAATATGTTATAAGATTATTTTGGAGATTAAATTGTAAGACCTAAACGGAAAACACTCTAAGTAGGGTTGATCCAAGACGTCATGTTGTGATGGCAACAATATATGTTCAGCTTCTAGTGTAGTTTTATCGCCAATAAAACTTAACTTTTCTTCATGCATCTACATAATACGTTTTAGTTTCTGTTGTCTGTCTTTCTGATCAATCTAATTCACTGGCTACAACGAAATGACGTTTTGCTACATTCATTAACGAATCGTAATGAAGAGATATAGCGCATAGGGACATTATGTGGCTAAAAGAAACATTTACATACACCAGCGCGACAATCTAATAAAAAATCAAGGCTAGACGCATACCTTTTTCCAGTTTTTCTTTTCTTGGTTTTTTGAGTTCGGAGTTTCTTTCGCGGTCATTTGATTCATTTGAGTTCTTCCGGCTTTGATGTTTATGCTGAGTTAGTTTTCACTTTAAAGCAAGCATGTGTTGTAAACAGGAACTAAGATGTTTATCTCGAAAGCACACTCTTTCCTACAAGGCAATGCAGTTATTTCTCAATGGTAGTAAAGCAGCAATAAGAAAGCAAGCCCTTGCAAGACCCTGGGGATACCACAATGCTCTCCTATTAGACGCACTTACCATCAGAATAATATCATATGTCACATTATTTAGTTTTCAATAAACGCGGAAATACCGTCTTGTATTAAAAACTTTACGATATTAATCTGAAAAGATGCGAATCTTCAACACTTTTATAAAATATTAGGATGTATAAAGTGAAAACACGACTGTTGTGATTGGATGGTTGACTAATGTTGCTAGTCTAATAGCGTAAGCCGCCTAGAGTAATTAATAAACATAAATAACTCCTACAAGGGGTACACTAACACCATATTATCTTGCCTGTACCTAGCTGTCTATTGTGATATCTATATTGTATCTTTACTTTGTATATCTAAAAAAACTATTTATTGTATACAAATAAATAATATATCATTAGCTAGGCTACGTTAGTTACAGAAGGAACAATAAAGTGTGTTTTGTTTCGTGTTTTGTGCTGGGCACTTATAATAATAAGATTACGTGAATCTCTTGCCGATGTATTCTTTTATTGGGGCGAGATTTCACTTACAGCTTGCTTTACAGAAAATTCTTAATCTCAGTAATATGTCTTATAAAAGACGAACAAGTTTTGTTATGTATGGTATTGTAGTTTAAGTTTGGTCTTTGTTTAGTTGTTAAACTACATGTCAGAGCGTGTCCAGTGAAATAATATTTCCCTCACAGCTTGTGGAAACCTATATTCGTTTCTACCGTGACGGAAATAGGAGCATAACCTTACCTCGAGTCTTTTCAGTGCGTTGGAAAGCAAAAGATGTATTCTCAATAAGTTGCGGCCACCTCTCAATCGTCTTCTTGATCCAAATATGCTCTTGTGTTTAATTAAAAATGTTGAAATGTTGCTTTGATCAAAGAAAAATATTGCTGACGTTCCGGAACTGATCATATTCTGCCCAAAACAGGTCCGCTTCCGGGTCCAATGAAATGCGTTGGCTGCTGTCGTCAAAAAATTGCTCTTGATGTAGTCAAGGCAATAAAAAGTGGACCCTATAGAAAGACTGCAACTACCCCTTGTGTTACTATCCCTGAGTATTACTAACTAACACAGCTTGTACAGCAAACAACTGACAATTATTACTAACATCAAGCTGCAATTTCTGAAACTAACTAACTATCCCTTGTGTTCTCGCGCTCAGGATAATATCAAAACATTTATAATATGTAAAGACGTAGAGTGGTGTGCTGTGTAGGCAGTTTAGAAATAGGAATGAAAAATGTTAGTGTATTACCAAAATACTCGTAAAAGAACATCTAACAGTATTTCAGTATTAAAAGTCCTCAGGTGTAGTCTTAAAACATTGACGGGAGACTTTCCGGCTAACGTAACTTGTGTGGATTATAAGTATTAACCAGACACAGTGCTAAAGAGCGGTGCCCTGTGGCGTTCAAAATATCGCGTTAAAAAGGACGCGTCAAAAATATACTATTGATTCCTAACGAACTCACACACGGAATATAAAGCGTTTGAAAGTTAGCTGCGCCCGCAAGCCAACTTTCAGGGCACCGCAATCTGGGTGGAGACCACTGATATTGTTCTGAGGGGCAACTATAGCCAATACTCGAGTTCTTCTAGAATTGTCTGAATTCCAAACCACTGTTATCATTCGTGGTCGGAGTTTTCCACCCAAAACTAGAGCTCTTGTGTAAAATGAGAAATTGAGAATGCAGCGGCATTCCTTGAAGTAAAATATTTAATGAGGAACAGTTTGAACCAGTTGACCTTTCTTTAGCAAGGCTCCTTGTCATTTTGCGTGTATAGGAAACACTTCACTGGCCACAGTTGTCTTTTGGCAACTTATTCATTTTACTATTATGGCTAACCCCAGACGATTTTACTGGTAAAGGGGGGCTCCCGCAAAGCTGGACAAATGAAGGGTTAAGATGAGAACCACCTTGAGAAAATAGACGCTCTTTCGCGGGGGACAAGTGGAGAAATGACGTTTATTTACTCAGGCTAGCCAAGAACTTCTTCAGTTAGTCAAGATCTCACAATGACCAGAACATTGAACTCTGTACAACATGACAAGCAACCACGCTTTATGCCTCGCCCTTACTCCTTACTCCCACACCGGTTGGGGAGAGAGTACAATTCTTCCTCATGATTTTCTCTGACTATTGTTGTCGTTTTCATGAAAGAAAGCGGAATGTTAAACTAATTCAAAAAATGTGATTCTAGTTCTACAAGAAAAAGTCCTTGCATTGGAATGACGTCATTTGACGCTACTTGTGGGAGGTCACGCCCTGAGTCTTGTCAATTGGTCTGAGCACTACAATGACTTGCAATTGAAATCTAAATACACTTACACGGATTTTTAATTATTTATCATTAAAGTGCCGATCTCACCTATGGGGATTTTACATATTCGTAATCTTTGGGTTCTCCTGAGCAAAATTGCAATATATCTTGTCAGCCGATGTGATGTCACAAGAAGCATTTTTGTGGCAAGTACTGTAACTAAAGAAAACTGGTTTGGAATGCCTCTTGTGATATCACATCTGGTAACTTTGACAGCGAAAAACTCCATGAAGATGAAATTTTCGGCTGACAAGATATATTGCAATTTTGCTCAGGAGAACCCAAAGATTACGAATATGTAAAATCCCCACAGGGTTTATCTGACCTCTCTTATCGCCCATTATAACGCTAGCTATAAAGCAAAGTGAAAAGATGGTGAACTGCTGAGATTTTTTAGAACGAAATAATGACGTTTCGAGCAGAGCCTTCGTATGGTCAATATCCCATTGCAAAAGTGCTCCGTTTGAACATAGTCAATCGAGATATGGTCTGGAAACTCAGCTAAAGTCTTTGGTCTATCTTTTTGTTTGCCTTTATGCATTTTTGTGCACGGTGTACGGTCCCATTGTATTTTAGTATAATGAACGAATTGTCCAATAGCAACGTTTCAGTTCAATCACTCAACCGTGCTATTTAAATATTAATAAACCTAAAACAAAGGATGTGCACGGTGTAAGGTACGGTTCAACATAAAATCACAGCTCATTATAGGCGCTTTGAAGTTTGCCGAGTTTCCAGACCATATCTCGATTGACTATGGTTTGAAGCGGCCAAAATTGTCGCGAGTTTCTGACCTTTTTTTTTGCTTTTCCGTTCTATTCAAAACACTGCCTACACAGCATATTTCCCTCTGTATCCAGTTTAACCAAGTACAGTCTCATGTCGTGAAGCTTTCGCAATGATCGCTCCTTGAGAACATGGTTGTCATGCGTGAACAATTAAAAATGTTAGGCCTGGAATATTGTCCATCATTTTTCAACAAATGTCCAATTAAAACAAAATGTCTTACACAATTGTGAAGAGATAAATTAAATGCCTGGAGATGTAAATAAGGAGAACTTTTTAAAGAATTCTGCTGACAAAAAGGTAAGCATTAACTATTATATTTCAATTCTAGATTTTGTCGCAACACTTCAAATTAATATCAGCGCTACGCGAGTTACGTCACGGCTTTGTTAACACAATCAAGCCTCGTTTCTGTGGTGATTGAGTGTAGCGTATTCCAGTTGAGATCAGTGACTATTAAAGTGAATGAGCTGAAACGGGGTATTTTGGTACCATTCGCCTCGTTTTCACGTCTAACTTCTGCGCAATATTCCGCGCAAGGTAAAATATCCATCGCGCTTGTAAGTCTGAGCCCCTTACTTTCTGGTCAGTGGTTATTTTTTTAATGAATGCCCGGCGCAGGTCCCTTCGTTCTCTTTCGGTTGTGATCAAGACTTGAGTCGAAGTAAGCAAAGTATCACTGGTCTTTATAAGCTTTTTTCTACCCTAAAAGTCTCTGAAAATCCCTTTCTATTTGAGAAAAATATAAGAATACATATTCTAGCAAAAGATTCTTTAACGATTCGTGTCCGATGTCTTAGTATTGTAGATATTATCGAGGTGTAAATGTTGCTTATTTTTTTGAAGGTCCGCAGCCAACATGGCTACTTCAAAGATAGTTAAAGGCAATGATGAAGTACCAGATGAGTTAGAAAAGGAGATCGCGTCGGTAAGAATTGTTTGTTAATTATTATAGCTTAATATCAGAGCAAGAACTTGCATTTTTATTGAGAAGTACACACCAAAATCTTTCTTCAAAATTGTGATGTCTGGTAAACATGGCCGACCATTTGGTCAATGTTATTTTGAACCTTGGTATTAAGGTATATAATTATTGTTTTCTTTTCAGGCCATTTCTGAGTTGGAAAGCAATAGTGACCTGAAACAACAGCTTAGGGAACTTTACATCTGTGGAGCAAAGGTTTGTAGAAATTCTTGAATGAAAATATTTCTTTGTCAATCTCTGAGGGTATTCTCTTCCATATGGAACCTCGCAATTTTGACTGATTCATGAAGATACTGGAATATAGTTTAGAGTAGTGGGGCATTTGAAAAAAAAATTCTTTAAGAAATTATGGTCTATTATTGGCTTGGAATCCACACAAATGTATTGAGAGATTTGATTGGCTCTCGCAAAACTTTGGAACCTCTTTGGACATTAGCCAATCAGATTTGTCAAAAGAAAGATCATGTGATCCATACACTTTATACAGAAATGTTTACTGGATAGGTGAGATAGGTGACTGCCCACTTAGATATAATTAAACGGCTGCGTAGCTACTGGCTATATGGCTAAATAAGTGCACATCTACATTGCTATATGGCATGTTCTAGGGATTTTTGGTGAAGGAAAATTCGAGTGTACAATATATACATTTATATACATTGCTATATGGCCATCTACTAGGTTTACCATCAAGCCTTTATGTTAGACTTGACCAGACAATCAGACTGTTAAAATGTTAAAGGTTTTTTATTTTAAAACTCTGTGGTAGCAGCCGATGATTACAAACAACTGTGTTATCAACCTGAATATTTTATGTTGATACCAGGACGGTATATGAGGCTGTCTTTTGCAAACGCACAGCTTAATATTATTAACTTATTATTGGTAATGATTATTTTTAGGAAATGGATGTCGGAGGTAAAAAGGTTGTGGTAATATATGTTCCTGTCCCGCAATTAAAATCATTCCAAAAAATCCAGGTGAGATGATTTGTTCAGTGCTTAAAAACAAGGTTGGCATTTACTGAACAGAAATTCCCTTAATAAACTACTACTAGGTTGGCCTCAGCCAGGCCAGTCAAAAGTAATGGTTTGTGATGAGAATGTTGTCGCCCCAGTCTGAGAATTCATGACTGATTGACAGTTGATTTCTGAAGCCATTAAATTCACTTTGTATATGAATATGATGTTAACCATCTTAAGTTTCACAGAAAATATTGTGGAAAGTCCCGTTGGTGAAAGTTTAATCCTTTCACTCCCAAATACAGAATTTTCTGTATTTTATTATTTTCCTCTGCCTAACACCAGATTATTTTACTCTGTTTAATGCCAGATTAGTTTACTCTGCCTAACACCAGACTATTTTACTGTGTCTAACACCAGACTATTTTACTGTGTCTAACACCAGACTATTTTACTGTGTCTAACACCAGACTATTTTACTGTGTCTAACACCAGACTATTTTACTGTGTCTAACACCAGACTATTTTACTGTGT
Organism: Corallium rubrum; assembly: GCA_964035015.1. Classification (NCBI taxonomy): domain Eukaryota; kingdom Metazoa; phylum Cnidaria; class Anthozoa; order Scleralcyonacea; family Coralliidae; genus Corallium; species Corallium rubrum. Next base: position 6,121,177 of record OZ036016.1, read on the forward strand.
CTAACACCAGACTATTTTACTGTGTCTAACACCAGACTATTTTACTGTGTCTAACGCCAGACTATTTTACTCTGCCTAACACCAGACTATTTTACTGTGTCTAACACCAGACTATTTTACTGTGTCTAACACCAGACTATTTTACTGTGTCTAACACCAGACTATTTTACTCTGTCTAACGCCAGATTATTTTACTCTGTGTAATGCCAGACTATTTTACTGTGTCTAACGCCGGATTATTTTACTCAGTTTAATGCCAGACAATTTTACTCATCAAAGAGAGAGCTCCTGGAAAGTTTGGAGTGAAAGGGTTAAAGAAGACAAAAGGATTAATTTGTTTATCTGTTTGTCTTTTGTTGTTTGCTAGGTGCGATTAGTTCGTGAATTAGAAAAGAAATTCAGTGGCAAGCATATAGTTGCTGTTGCACAAGTAAGAATCTCACAGACAAAATCTCTCTTAATACTGATGATACCTTGGTGATTTTTAATACATTAATTTAACATAGATAAATTTTGATTTTCTTAGAGAAGAATTCTACCCAAGCCCACGAGGAAAACTAGGAATCAAAAACAAATGAGACCTAGGAGGTGGGTGATTATTTTTTACTACAAATCTCTTAAGGCAACATTGGAGACATTTCATATTTTGGTTTGTGATGAGAATGTTGTCGCCCCAGTCTGACAATTCATGACTGATTGACATTTTATTTCTGAAACTGTTCTTGAAACAATCAAGACTAGTGTACCACAGACATGTTTTCATTATTATTTTGCTATAGCTTTGAAAAGTAATGCTTTACTTCTTTTATAGTCGAACATTGACGTCTGTCCATGATGCAATCTTAGAAGATCTATGTTATCCCAGTGAAATTGTTGGAAAACGGACGCATATCAAACTGGATGGCTCCCGACTTCTAAGAACGTGAGAAAACCTTTTAGTTTTTCTTTTGTTTTTGTTTTCTGTGAACTAAGCCCACTTTCAAATCTGTTTAGTTATCTTGATAAAAGCCAACAGACAAATGTGGAACATAAGGTATTGTAAACTGTAAAGTCATGATCATATAGGGGGGGGGGGGGGGGGTATCCAAACACTCAAAAACAATAAAACCACTTGGCCTTCACCCTGGTGTTTTCACATTCCTGCCTGAGTTGGCCAATAAACTGCCTCTTTGAAAATTAGTATTTGCTACTAATATTATTTTTCCCTTTTAGCTTGAAACATTTGCTGGTGTGTATAAAAAACTGACAGGAAAGGATGTTGTCTTTGAGTTTCCAGCATATGACTGAATAAAATCTTTGAATAAATATGGACATACTGTCTTTATGTTTTATTGTAGTGATTAATATGGAGGAAAAGCAGGAGTAGCTAGGGGAAGCAGGTCTACGTGGGATAAGCAAGAGTATCTAGGAAAAGCAGGTCTAGATGGGATAAACAGGAGTATTAGTTTAGTTTAGTTTAATAAAATTCGTCACAAAGTACATTACATACAAAAAGATAAATGCATACATATAAATACATTGATTAATTAATGCATACATAAATGACTGATATGTGACAGTGGGGGAAACAGGAAAAACATCCCAATTGATAACCTCTAGGAAAAGCAGGTCTAGGAAAAGCAGGTCTAGATGTGATAAACAGGAGTAGCTAGGAGTATCTAGGAAAAGCAGGTCTAGATGGGATAAACAGGAGTAGCTAGGAAAAGCAGGTCTTGCTGAGATAAACAGGAGTAGCTAGGAAAAGCAGGTCTTGCTGGGATAAATACGTGTAGCTAGGAAAAGCAGGTCTTGCTGGGATAAACAGGAGTAGCTAGGAAAAGCAGGTCTTGCTGGGATAAATACGTGTAGCTAGGAAAAGCAGGTCTTGCTGGGATAAATAGGAGTAGCTAGGAAAAGCAGGTCTTGCTGGGATAAATAGGAGTAGCTAGGAAAAGCAGGTTTTGCTGGGATAAACCGGTATTTAGGGTCAATGGGGGACTATTATTGTTTTTGGCGTTGCAAAGCATTCTGGGTAAAGCGGGAAAAGGTAATTGTCTTTTAGAATTTTGTAATTGAAATGAGAAGTCTTGAAGAAGAACGCTGTATTTTCAGCGTATTTTGGGCGGAAAGGAGCTTAAACACATTTCCTTTCGATAGCCAAGTGTTTGGAGAAGAGTTGTGGAACCTTGGATAAGAAAACTATGGATGGAAATCATCTTTTCAACGCTAAACTTTCTTGCCGAAATGTGAGTACTTAATTTCTTCACATAAATTTCAGTACGAGTAAATTTGCTTTTGCGAGGTGTTTTTCCTTGATATAACTGATAAAAAGTTTTGTGTTTTTCAACGAGGAGACCTTAGCCTAATGTTTATAAAGACAGCATTGTCACGTTTTATGGCAAGAAACATGCGTGTTAGTTTAATATATTTAAACGTTTTTACCGAGAAGATTTTTGAACGTTCGCATGCCAAGAAAGATGTAGTTTTTGTTGGGCCTAACTTATCTTTTTAACCTTTTCCCTTCATTGTTCTTTGTTTCTCTGCTTTCATTTTTTTCTTTATTGGTTGGTGTATATTTTTTTCTGTCTTTTTTTAAACAGAAGATGCCTGAAGGTTGGGGAAGAGCGTGCAGGCGGGGAAGATTGCGGACAGGGAGAGAGAGGGGGTGGGGGTGGGGGGGGGGGTGTGGCGTCAAACAAATTGGGCGGATGCAGGTTAGGGAAACACGCTGCCAAACGTTTTGCGCATGCGCGACGTCCAAGCTCGTACCTCAAAAAAGAGCGGGAAACACTGAACTATTTGGACTGGTCCGAGAGTGACACAAAAGTTAAAATTATAAGCATACTACCAAAAAGATAAGGTAGGTAATTTGTGTACTTTTTTGTCAATATTGTAACATTCTGAAATTACCCCTTCGTAATTTTCTTTACCCTTTTTTAAAAACAAATGAATAGTCGAGTCTTACTTAGTCTTCACTGTCTGGTTGTTGTCGCCACGGCTAGTTCCCACTTCTCTTGCAATGTTTACTCTGGCGAATTCACGCATGCGCAAAACGTTTGGCAGCGGTGTTGGTTAGGGATAGAAATATCTAGGTAGGATAAACAGGTGGAAATAGCAAAGTATAGAAAAGTTGGACATTTTTTCCAACTCTGCCAAGGGACGCCTAGAGTTTTTTAGAACATTAATTAAAAAAAACTTTCAAATGATGGAGTTCAGGCGATCACGTTGTTGTTTCTTGGCTGCGTGCATGGCTTTCTTAACTTTTATTAGAATATTTTATGAACGCAGCTGAAGCTTTAACATTTAAAGCAAACTAAATAAAATAGTGTTAAAAAAATAAAATTAGAAATATATTAAAATATAACGAGTTTAACTTGAAAATTCTAGATCGTTAAATGGCGTGACGGTTAACACTAACAATTATATAATATTTATATTATAAATTTATGTAATTATATATAGAAAAATAATGAGTTTCAGGCCTTGGTCAGTGACAGTTTGTCTGCGTCACTCTGAAGATGACAGCCACGCAAAACGTCATGATCAGTATGTGCGTGAGTTGATGTTTTCCAGTGCAGCTGTTTCTACTAAAAACTTCTGATCTTGCCTGTTTACATGAGATAACTGGCCTGGTGTGAAGAGACCCTCGGACATACAGATGTAGCGTAAAAATGATGACCTACAAAATAAGTGACATTGTCTTTCTGTGCACGCATCCGGCAGTTTAACTTTTCCACTGTTCTCAAATAATAGACTCATTATACTGGATAGAGCATCCGGTGCTCGCTGTGAAGTCGGAATAAATTAGCGGCGGCCATTCAGGTGGGACCCACTTGGTTTTCATACAGCCACTTTTAAGTTCTCCCATAGCGACAGAGACATGTCACAAAAATTTAGCTGGTTTTCGTTAAAAACCCGATCATTTAAAGCGAAAACCAGAGGCGAAAACTATGATTCAGCAATATTGTGGGTCCCACCGGATATGGCCGCCGCGAGATTTTTAGCCTCACTTCCGACTTCAATTTTTGCCACGCGCGAAACAATAGATGCTCTATCCAGTATAATGAGTATATTATTTGAGATCAGTGGTTTTCCACTTTGCCAAAGGACCGTTCATATCAACCTCGTACCCAGGGTCGTATCTCCGCTAGCGGATATAAGACCCTGGGTACGGGGCTAGCCTGGTTATAACTGGGCTGATTTTATGTCATGAAAATCTTATTACTGGACTATTTGAGAAATGCAAAATCACATAACGAAACAAAATTGGGTTTGTTTTTCTGTAGGTATAGCACACGGAGTATTATAATTCATTTTTCTAGTCAAAGAAAGATTTTCGTGAAAGGACTGGGGGCTAATAATCATCCTTACTTGCAGTCAGCGGCTGAATTGCGAAGGATGCAGATGAACATGGCCGTGTCGAGGCATATCAAAGACGCTCCAGGCAGCCGCCATACGACACAGTTCAGACCACGAGTGCAACAAAATTATAGTTTTAACGAAAACTATAACTTTTTTGGAATAAATTATCGTTGCATTATTGCCGTGGAGAAATTAAAAAAACATCTGGCGTCAGTCAAAATAGAATAATACTGAATGTGCTAAACGACAACGATAAGAATGAAGACAAATAGATAAAAAACGTTTATGCTTGCAGTTTTACGCACAAACAAAAAATTACTGGAAATTCAGTTTTTACATAATATCCAAACGTTCTTATCGTTTCAATTTCTCCTTTTTAGAGATAACTCTAGCTACGGATATTAAGTTTCTGTGTTAATTGTTATAGCCTACTGCTATGTTCAATTCCTTGTAGTATATATATCATTAAATTTCACCCCCGCCTCGAATAGCTTTTAAACATATACCGCCTACGCAGCACTCTAATTTTTTACTCTATTACGCTCATTTGCCACTCACTTTTCACCCAAATCTTCGCAAGTTCGTTGGGAAGTTCAAAGTCGTTTTTAATTATGCATTTGATTGGCTACAAGAACCAAGCAACTAATCAAATGTGTAGTATAAAACGAACTATGAACTTCCCGACGAACTTGTGAATTTCGCAACGAACTTGCGAAGATTAATATTTGGACGAAAAGTGAGTTGCAAATGACTGTGAACCAAGTGACCACAAATTGAGATCTTAATAATTTCATGCGCTATTATAAAAACCAAACAACAACAAACTTTATTTGAAAAGAAAGAAAATGTTTACAATGTTTTCCCACCCGCAGGCTAGCTAATAAAAGCTATTCGAGGCCGGGGTAAAATTTAATATATATACTACAAGGAATTGAACGTAGCGTAACAATTAACACAGAAACTTATCCGTAGCTAGAGTCATGTCTAAAAAGGAGAAATTGAAACGATAAGAACGTTTGGATATTATGTAAAAACTGAATTTCCAGTAGTTTTTTGTTTGTGCGTAGAACTGCAAGCTATAAACGTTTTTTATCTATTTGTCTTCATTCTTGTCGTTTAGCATATTCAGTATTATTCTATTTTGACTGACGCCAGATGTTTTTTTAATTTCTCCACGGCAATAATGCAACAATAATTCATTTCAAAAAAGTTACAGTTTTAACGGCATTAGTCCGGAGATACTCACGCAAATAGCAATTGCTAATCGGCACGCTTTGCTGCACGGCTGAAATTTTTTTGCAATTTGCTGCAATGCTTACGATTACTGTGTGTAACATTCTGTGCACTGATAGTCCAGATCGTTGCGAGACAAATTGTACGAACCATTGCAGTGTGTAACATTCTGTGCATAATGACTACGATCGCCATGTGAGACAAGTTGCACACAGTAGAACTCGATTCTTTAATTGTGCACTGACAATTACAACAACTTCTCTCACAATGACCATGGCGGCCATTACACAGCATCTTACATACTGCAATGCTTCGTAGAACTTGCACAACGATACGTCAAACACCGTTACGAGAACAACTTGCATGAACCATTGCAGCGTGCAACAGAATCTTTTAAAGAAACATCTCTGCAAACTGTGGAAACAACAAGGTCGAGGATCTTATAAAAAAAAGAAGTCACACTAACGCGATATATTAATTTTCATAAACAAATGTGTCACGCAACCTTTTAGTATACTGTAAATAATATTTTAATCATATTTTATGAATGTCCACATGGTCATATAGAAATGAGGAATATTAATTTCAAATTGTCACTCTTTTCCTTAATATGATTTTAATGATATTTTACGGGTGTCTCAATGCCGACATTTAAAAATAAGCTTTTTAGAACGATGAGATAGATAGATATATCACTATTGTTTGTTGTATGATATTTTAGTTAAGCGCTTTAAGCTAAACGCACCGTCATCTGTTTTCAAATACTCATCTCCAATCAAAATTGAGACAGTAAAATATGCATAATATAATATATTGTTTATAATTTTGAAACATGATTGTTTATAATTTTGACATGACTATTTAAAACTTTAATATTATATTCTATATTTTGAATTTTAGCTAGTTTTAGAAAGTCGTTCTAGTAATCAAGGCGTGTACTACTTTGCTCTACGTGCGTTAATTTAAACTAAACTGTGACAGCTAAGTGACCGCTAAACTACTGTTAATTTGTATTATACGTTTTATATATGCCTGCTATATGAATCTTATACCGCTCTTGCAATTCTGTTTACCTGACGAGTTTAAATATTAATGATGTCAATTCACTCTTTCAAGCTGGGGTAACATCGGATAAATGAGCTTGCATATGACAAATTAATTGCTCGTTCACTTAAAACGTCTGAAACGTCTGCTTTGATCAACAGGGGCTTGTGAATAATAGAAGTCGGACAGATAAAATTTCTTTTGAATCAAGTCATATCTTTTACACGCGGTAAGTGTTTCGTTTGTCCTATACTGGGATCTTGTCATGCAATACAGCATGACAGCTAAGACAATACTGCGTCACAGTACTAAGGGACATATTAACGTGGAAACTAGGGCCACATATTAACGTAGATAACACTTTTACATCTCTTGAGCTTCAGAGTTGAAACAGCAGTAAAAGCTTTACACTTTTTTTAGGTTTTAAAATAACATCGACATTTTTTTATTTAGTCCTTCATTTTTCAACGATGTAATTTTCGCTAGCAGTGTACGTTTTGTTGGCAAATACTTTAAGTTTTATAAATGTGGGCTGAATTCAAATTCATGATCGCCAACACGCAGAACTAAAAGCATTTGGGAAAATTACGAATGTCGAAAACTTATCAATGATAAAATACGAGGCCAACGGAGAGGCCAGTGGGACGATCTCTCTAACAAAATGCATGCTTCACAGGAATATAGAAGTGAGGCAGGAAAGGGTCTCATTTACTAACGAGGCTATCGTTGTAGCACTTTAATCGACTTACGTTTGGTGTTTAGTGTTTACTGATCGTGTTTAAAATAAACATGAACACTGTTTTGAATCACAAGAAGACGTCAGTTCTATAGTGAACATATTCTATACAAGCTGTTGGAAATCAGTTGTCACTATAAGTTGGTAATACTATAGGAAAAAAAGCGCTGAGCTGTAAATGGCCTCGGACTGACACGTATGCTTTTTGAATCATATGGACTGCACTTCTAGAGAGAAAGAAACTTTTTCCAACTCTGCGTTTTGGACTTTTGGTTCGGGGCAGTAAATCTCTTTTGTAATGGGTTTTATTTTTGGGTTATTAGAGATTACATTTTTGAATAAAATGCAAAGAAAAGTGACGGACGAGAAGAAAGCTGATGAAGAAATTGCGAAGATTAAAACACAAGATGAAAAAATAACAAATATTGCAGGAGCAAAGAAAGAAGAGACGAAAAACGAAGAAAAATATGGAAAGAGTGTCAAACCAATGCTGAAGAGTATGTCAACGTGGTCGACAAGTAGCGAGACGGAACGAGAGAATACCGAAGATGGAACGCTGGTTGCCGAGCTAGAAAGAAGTGGTCGTCGGAAGAGCAGGCTTGTTAATGGGGTAAGTCGGGCGTATAGTCTGAACTACAGTGCAGTGCAGTACAGTGCAGTGCAGTGCAGTGCAGTGCAGTGCAGTGCAGTACAGTACAGTACGGTACAGTACGGTACGGTACGGTACGGTACAGTACAGTACAATGCAGTGCAGTATACATGCAGTGTAGTGGCTCAGTGTAGCCAGTCACTGTTAGTAATCTTAGTACCATAGCACGGCCTTAGCGTTGTCTGGTATACGCTATCGAGATTTTGTCGATTCTACCCAGGAATCTACTTTTATATTACTCCATGATTTACTCTGATGAAGGACTTTGGCTTAAAACGTCAGAATTTCTTTCTCTGAAATCTCAACAATTTACTATCTTTAAGATTTTCTATACATCATAATACACTGCATACACAACACTCTTATCTTGATTTACTCTGATGAAGGGCTGTGACATGTACAAACGTCAGTATTTTTTTCTCTAAAATCTCATAAGCTGTTCACCAGCTAACCTAGTCCGCAGCCTGTATCGTTATAAACTACATTCTATATTTATAAATGTTAGTTTTAGTAATCAGTTGCTGTTCCGTCACAGATAGCGTGCTTTAACTACTCATAAATAAATTGTTTATCTTTGAAAGATATTTTTCTTGTATATCCTGAATAATAATTTTAAAATTTACTACAAAATGTCGTGTGTCTTTTAGCGACTATAGTTATCACTTAATGAATGCTAAGATTTAAGATAATAATTTGACAGTTGGAAAAACACGTTTAGAGAAAAATAATAACGTACGCACCGCTGGAATTGTCGTTTATAAGAAATTAAATTAACATGCAGAATTTTTAGAAAAATGAAGAATGCCTAGCCATATATAGCTTTGCTAAATTGTGTTTTCAAACAAACAAATTGTTTTTCCATTGTTGGCACTTGGCACATGCTTCTTGAGCCAATTTACGCTGATTTTTCTTGTATTAATGGAATAAAATAACGCCATATAAGCCAAGTAAAGGATTCGTGAAATTCAGAAAGCATTCGTGAAGCTAACAAACATTTCGCTGTGGACTATCGTCTTGTATGTTGACACAAATCTTTTGGGTTGTTTTAATATATCTATTTTTTAAAGAAAAGCTGTTTACATATTTTATTGTTGTTTTAAAATATCTTTTATCCGCGCAGTATCTTACGTAGTTCGCGGACAAATATTTTAGTTGTGCATTATATACGTCCACTGGTCGTGTTGTCAACTATCACAACGGCGAATAAAATTGCAAACTTCGACGAATCGAAAGTTATTAACTTTCTGTAAAGTCTAAAGATTTATGTGCTCTACAGATTTTTAAGAATTTCTTTCTCCATATTTTCTTATCGATATAAAAATAATCTTATTTCATTTCTTTTTAATATATTTTCAACGTTTATCTTCGAGCCAAATGCTAAACATTTGAAACACTTTTGGTTCATTAATTGTACTCTTATAGACAACTCTATTTATATTATTTGAAAATAGGAAGTCGTAAGTTATCTAGAACGATCAATGAGATCTTTTCAAAGATTGGAAACATTTGTTCAGGATGCAAAGCTGTCCATTCAAATGAATGGCTTATTGATATAAAAACAGACTCTGCTAACAAAACCATAAGATTGACAGACATCTTGGAGTAAGAGAAAACCATTTCGTTTATTAAAAACACCGCAGTTATTTTTCTTACGTGAAGCAGCGTCACCCAGTAGGAAAGATTATTCTTCTGTCACCAAGTGCTTGCTGGATACCTGGTGTAAACTGATATATCAATAATAATAATTTAGAGCAAGAATTTAATGATGTGTGTACCGCGTTGTGTATACTAATGTAACGCTTGTCTAAATATAATGTCGCTAAACTCGTCAGCGAAAAAAAAAGTTGGCAAAACTACTGAACAGAAACAACGTGGTGTTTCAAATGAAACAAAAAAGATTGAGAAAAAGACGTTGGAAGTTCGTCGTGAACGTCTTCGTTCATCGTCAATGCCCAATGTGGATCAATTATCTCGGGTTCAGAGATCTGCTAAAATTTCTTCTGAGGCTAGACCACGCAGTGCTGAAGACGTCCTTGATGCGCAAGAAGTCAAATTAAAGACATTGCTTGATTGTGTTGTTGCTGGTGAATGGATGGGGGCTCTGGGACGAGTTGGACATTTGGAGAAGAATTCCCCAGAAATTACCCAGTCTAATGTAAATACAATAACTTTATTTCTTGACTCGGACTAGAAATAATATTCTTTCCTTTATTTTTCTATTATTAGTAGTCAATGTTTATGTTCAAAAATTATGTTTCTATCTCATAAGTTAAATTGCTTTAGCAATAAAATCATTTTAACAACATCTCATATCACTGCTTACAAAGTACATATATGACTATGAATTTGCAACCTTAGCTAGTCCATCTAAACCTCAGTAGCTCAATGGTTGCATGCACGTTCGAATACGCCTGAACAGACAACGAAAAATAGAATATATTTGTTTTATAAAATATGAAATTGAAATGTTTATTAAAACATTCGCGGGTTTAGGGCATAGAAAAAAAATTAAATCAGCTGACGTGATTTGATGTGATCCATACATCTGTCTTGTAATACTGAGACGAGGCTGTTTTAGAAATAACTGTACACGAGTTCTTTGTTTATTATACTGTATATTATTACTTATAAAAGCTAAAGATTAGATTAGACACTGTATTCTAGTTAGTTAACTCAATTTAAAGTTTAAAACTGAAGTTAAAAAGGTTCACAAGATATAGTTAGAGTATAGTTAGAGTGACGGCGTGTGATAGAGCTGGAGGTGTGTTGACGAGTTGACTCGTAATCTTTATCAGACGGAATCTTTTATCTTTCTATGATTAACATTAGAGTGCTGTGGTGTGTATTGACATAAACGACCTTACAATTGATTCACTTGCTTTCTGATAGCGCTATATTGTAAACTTTACAAGAATATTGGAGAAGTTCAACTTGATTTTAGCAATTGTAACTGCGAGTTAGTTTCTCAAGTTGCAATTATAGTTATTAATCATAACACTTTGATCTCGGAATGAGTGATACCTAATTAATTTATATGTCTGTACGAGAAAGTATTTTCCTAATGAGGTTTTCGTAAAGATCGAGCGACAAAGAAACGGCAATAATGGTAATAAACAATTAATTCTTTTAACGTTTTCATGGCGATAAAGTAATATAAATAAGTTTTGTGGAAACACCACGTAAAATATTTCTTTGCTAAGCTTTCGGCCTGTTGTGAGCCAACAGTTTGTTATTATTGCTCTGATGAAGGCCTGAGTCAACAGGCCGAAAGCTTAGCAAAGAAATATTTTACGTGGTGTTTCCACAAAACTTATTTATAAACAATTAATTTTAACTTCCTTTCTTAGGTGAATGGTGCTACTCCGATAATGGTGGCATGCCGGGAAGGCAAATACGCTCTGGTAGAGAAGTTATTAGAACGAGGAGCGTCTTTATCAGATATTGACGTGGTAAATACATACAACGTAACTTCGTGGTGGTGGTGGTGGTGGTGGTGGTGGTGGTCATGATCATCGTAGTGTTGATGATGGTAATGATGGTGGTGGTGGTAATGATGGTAGTGATTGTATCAGTGTAAATGGTAGTGTTGGTGTTGGTAATAATGGCAGTGGTGGATTGGTGGTAATAATGGCGATGGTGGTATAGTAATAATGGTGGTGGTAATAATGATGGTAGTGATTTTAATGGTGTAAGTGGTGGTAATGATGGTGGTGGTAGTGTTGATGGTGGTAGTGTTGATGGTGGTAGTGTTGATGGTGGTAGGGTTGATGGTGGTAGTGTTGATGGTGGTAGTGTTGATGGTGGTAGTGTTGATGGTGGTAGTGTTGATGGTGGTAGTGTTGATGGTGGTAGTGTTGATGGTGGTAGTGTTGATGGTGGTAGTGTTGATGGTGGTAGTGTTGATGGTGGTAGTGTTGATGGTGGTAGTGTTGATGGTGGTAGTGTTGATGGTGGTAGTGTTGATGGTGGTAGTGTTGATGGTGGTAGTGTTGATGGTGGTAGTGTTGATGGTGGTAGTGTTGATGGTGGTATAA
>OZ036016.1:6138213-6203213 GCA_964035015.1 Corallium rubrum
AGCTTATTTATTTTCCTGTATTTTTTCTAGTCTGGTGATACTCTTCTTCACATTGCTGCGCAAAATGGTCATTCTGAAACTGTTCTTACATTGCTGAAAAGAGGAGTTCCTTTGCACATGCCTAATAAGGTAAGGCAATGAATTGTGAATTATTGCCAATGTTTGGCCGCGCAATATTTACAACAATTGGCAGCACAACATTGTTTATTCATACATGCCTTTCCGAAACGTCTTCTTAACGAGGAAAATCTTCTGGCGTTAGACAGAGTAAAAAGAGAAAGTTGTTCCACACCAACAATGCGAATAAAAGCGTTAATGTCTTCTTTTAGGCAGGAGAAGTGTCACTGCATGCTGCAGTTCACTGTGGTCACGTGGGCGTCGTCAAGGCGTTACTGAATAAAGGTGCATCAGTTGATACTAAAACTAAGGTAACTTGACATTTCATTTAGCCTTGCATCATGACTTTCTTCAATAGAAATAGACTTGTATTTTTTAAAAGAAATAAATTCTAGAAAATAACTGAATATTATATTTGCAGGACATGTACACTCCACTTCATGTTGCTGTGCAACATCGTCAGTCCAGAGTGGTGCAAACACTGCTAGGATACGGAGCTAATGTACATCTCAAAGGAGGAAGGGTACAAAAACATTTTTAAACATATGTTGGGTTTTTTTCTTCATCTTCTCTTCTCTTGTTTTCTCTCGTTTCCTTTCCTCTTTCTTTCTTTCTTTTACTTCCATTTTCTTTTCGTTCTTTCCCGCCAATTTCCGTTACTTTTCGTTCTTTCCCGTCCTTTCACTTACTTTTCCTTCTTTCCCGTCCTTTCACTTACTTTTCCTTCTTTCCAGTCCTTTCACTTACTTTTCGGGTTTTTTCTGTCTTTAATGATTAATTTTCTTTGGTATATGTTATTATTAGCTAGAAGAAACTCCTCTTCATATCGCTGCTCGTATTAAAGATGGCAAAGGGGTTGCTGATATGTTGCTTAAGAGCGGAGCTAATGTCGACGTTCCACAAGAGGTAAGTCATTTTCCTTAAACAATCCGCGGTATTTCTGGTTATTGTCTGATGCTTTTGTTGTTGTTGTTGTTGTTGTTGTTGTTGTTGTTGTTGTTGTTGTTGTTGTTGTTGTTGTTGTTGTTGTTGTTGTTGTTGTTGTTGTTGTTGTTGTTGTTGTTGTTGCTGTTGCTGTTGCTGTTGTTGTTGTTTTCCTGTTGTTTGTTGTTGTTGTTGTTGTTGTTGTTGTTGTTGTTGTTGTTGTTGTTGTTGTTGTTGTTGTTGTTGTTGTTGTTGTTGTTGTTGTTGTTGCTGCTGTTGTTGTTGTTGTTGTTGTTGTTGTTGTTGCTGCGTTTTCATGAGATTTCCAATGTCAAGAACAATATCTTCATGTTTGTTTGTTTGTTTGTTTTGACTCTACCATAGAATGGAGAAACGTCACTTCACATTGCAACGAGAAAAAGTAACCTTGCCATGGTCAAACTACTTCTTGCTGAAGGAGCGAATGCTGCAAGAAAATCTAGGGTAATATAATAAAACCACTTTCTAATAAAGATGGTATTTTCCTATCCATCCAGAGTTTTTAACAATGGTAATTCTTATTTCCAGACTGGAGAAATACCACTTCATATTGCAATACAAAATTCATTTGAAGATATTATCTTGGTGCTGGTCAACCACGCCCTCACTTCAATCTTGCTCATGACTACTCACGGGATTAAGATGATTGTAAACTCACCAAACAAGGTTAGTTATTGATATGTTAGGCGACTTAGTTTAAACTGGTAGTTATAGGTCAGTTATTGATATGTATATATGAGGTGACGCCTATATGATGAGACTGGTACCAAGGTTTGACGTGCTCGGGCGCAGGACGAGAGAGAGAGAGAGAGAGAGAGAGAGAGAGAGAGAGAGAGAGAGAGAGAGAGAGAGAGAGAGAGAGAGAGAGAGAGAGAGAGAGAGAGAGAGAGAGAGAGAGAGAGAGAGAGAGAGAGAGAGAGAGAGAGAGAGAGAGAGAGAGAGAGAGAGAGAGAGAGAGAGAGAGAGAGAGAGAGAGAGAGAGAGAGAGAGAGAGAGAGAGAGAGAGAGAGAGAGAGAGAGAGAGAGAGAGAGAGAGAGAGAGAGAGAGAGAGAGAGAGAGAGAGAGAGAGAGAGAGAGAGAGAGAGAGAGAGAGAGAGAGAGAGAGAGAGAGAGAGAGAGAGAGAGAGAGAGAGAGAGAGAGAGAGAGAGAGAGAGAGAGAGAGAGAGAGAGAGAGAGAGAGAGAGAGAGAGAGAGAGAGAGAGAGAGAGAGAGAGAGAGAGAGAGAGAGAGAGAGAGAGAGAGAGAGAGAGAGAGAGAGATAGAGAGAGATAGAGATAGAGAGAGATAGAGAGAGAGAGATAGAGAGAGAGAGAGAGAGAGAGAGATAGAGAGAGAGATAGAGAGAGAGAGATAGAGAGAGATAGAGAGAGATAGAGAGGGCTTGGGACTAAGCTGAGGTGACTCTAAGTTTGACTTCGTAAAAAATGACAAAGAAACTTTTCATTTCATAACTATTTGTTATTGTTAGTTACATCTGATTATTAATCATTATTGACTCATGATTATTGCACAATTTATTCTCTTGTTATTAGAAAGGAGAAACGCCATTGCATTATGTTTGTAAACTAAAAAACGATGGAGAAAAAGGAGAGTGTGATTTGAGGACAGCAAAACTTTTGCTTAAATATGGCAGCATGCCAAACCTGGAAACATCTGAGGTTTGTGAATATGTCTCTGATTAACGCATTCATACAAACCTACACCACACTCAAACGCACACCTATTGCGCCAAAATTAATATCATTGGAAAGCCCTTGCCGAGCTGTACCCGAATTTTCAGGTTTGGTGACGTCACACGTACACCTACACGCATACTCACACGTATACTTGCACGCACGTTGCATGCACATCTACATTCTACACGAACACTCACACGCCCACCTACACGAAGACGCACACTTACACGCACAACTACACGAAGACGTACACTCACACGCACTCACCTGCACAACCACACGAAGACGCACATTCACACGCACTTACACGCACAACTACACGAAGACGCACACTCACGCATAACAACACGAAGACTCACACGCATAATTACACGAAGACTCACACGCATAATTACACGAAGACTCACACGCACTCACACGCATAACTACACGAAGACTCACACGCACTCACACGCATAACTACACGAAGACTCACACGCACTCACACGCATAACTACACGAAGACTCACACGCACTCACACGCATAACTACACGAAGACTCACACGCACTCACACGCATAACTACACGAAGACTCACACGCACTCACACGCATAACTACACGAAGACTCACACGCACTCACACGCACAACTACACGAAGACTCACACGCACTCACACACAACTACACGAAGACTCACACGCACTCACACGCACAACTACACGAAGACTCACACGCACTCACACGCATAACTACACACCCATTCACATGTACACCTACACGACACGCACACTCACACGTATACTTGCAGGGACACTTACGCGTTTTTTTCTACTATCTGACGCTATGTGTGAATATTATTTCGTTCTGTTCAGGACAAAGAGACACCTGTGCACTACTGCGCAAGACATGGAAATAATGATATTTTGTTGGCCTTGTTTGACGCCATGCCTGCGGAGGACTTGCAGCGATTGGTCAATCAGAAAACGAGAGTAAGTACAATACTAAATAACGAGAAAAAGTTAATCGGTGCCATGATTTTCTTTCTTTTTGCTCAGGAATTATTGATGAGATTTTATTGTAAATATTTATTATATAGCAAAACTAAAACTTCTTTAATATTATTTAGGATTCCTTGACGCCATTATTGATTTCATCCAAAGAAGGAAACTTGAAGGTGACTATGTCATTATTGAACCGACAAGCAAGACTGGACTCTTTTGATGAAGTAAGAAAGTTCAACTTCTCTTATGTCTCAGTAAAATAGTTTTGCAGTTTGCTTTTTACCGTCAGATATACCAATCACTGCTCAAATAGTTTAAAAGCTTATCTTGTTCCTTTTAATTGCAGAAAGGGAGAACACCTCTTCATTTGGCTTGTGAACACGGACACAAAGCTGTTGTGGAATTTTTATTAAAGTCAAAAGCGTACATCAACGCTAAAACTAAACTTGGGTTGACGCCATTACATCTGGCAGCAGAGAAAGGATATAAAGATATTGTAGAGACTCTTGTGACGTCATTTAGTGCCAGTATCGACGCATTATCATTGGTTAGTTACTCAAGTGTTTGTTTCTCGTTTCTCTCTGACGAAGGGCCTTCGCTCGAAACGTTAGACTCTTACGTTCTATGTTTCGGCAGTATATCTAACCTTACTATATTTCGATATTTGTTTCCATAATCGCTTGCTCTTCTCTTCTCGTTTCTTTTTACGCATTTATTTTACTTAATGCTATCTTGTTGTTTTTAGAAAAGCAAAACTCCCTTACACTTGGCTGCCGAACGGGGACAGTTGGAAGTTTGCAAAATCTTGTTGCATTTAAATGCAGACACATCAGCAACAGACAATGTAAGTTGCGTTAAGAATAACAACAATAACATCAACAACACCACCATGCACCACCACCACCAACAGCAGCAACACCACCACCACCACCACCACCACCACCACCAGCAACAACAACAACAACAACAACAGCATCATCATCATCATCAACAACAACAACAACAGCATCATCATCAACATCAACATCAACAACAACAACAACAACAACAACAACAACAACAACAACAACAACAACAACAACAACAACAACAACAACAACAACAACAACAACAACAACAACAACAACAACAACAACAACAACAGCATCATCAAAAACAATAACAACAACAACAACAACAACAACAGCATCATCAACAACAATAACAACAGCAGCAGCATCATCATCATCAACATCAACAACATTTGCCTTGTCGCAAGCTCAGTAGATGATATAACTTCCTAATACTATATTTTGTTCTCATGATTGTAGAAAGGAAGAACGCCTCTCCATTACGCTGCACAGATGGATCATTCTGACGTCATTGAGTTTTTCTTAGAACATCATCCTCAGTTAGTGAATCAAGCCAATGCTGTGAGTAAAACAGAACTTGAATAAATATTTAATTAGCTCATCAGCTATATAATTATAATAATGTTTTATTATCTTTTCCAGGAGGGAGAAACATGCGCTCACATTGCAGCTACGAAAGGAAGTGTGGCTGTTATCAAAGAATTATTAAAACTAAAGAATAGCAATTTAACTGAGAAATGCACACAGGTAAGAAAATACAGTATTCAGCTCTTCGGCTATAGAGACAGTATACAGTATAGGCCGCAGACTACAGTGATGACTGAAATGTAATGACCTCTGCAGTGGTTATAATCCGTATAGTCAAGGATGTATGTTAATGTTTTTAGGGCAGCAATTCTACGCCCTTGCACCTTGCCGCCAGTGGTGGTCATTCAGAAGTTGTTCAAGTATTGTTAGAAGATGGCGCTAACGTCACTGAAATTGACAAGGTATAGAAATATTATTACGTCTTGTCATTGAACTCGACAAACACTACACGTTGCAAGAATGCTTTTAATTACAAAATAACTCCTTCATCAGAAGTCCAACACGTGTCAGCATTTTTTATGTCATTGCGCATCTTGCCTCGTGCATCTTAATCGTCGTCATGACGTCATAGGGTCATGGGTGTTCTCATTCACGTCATCCTAGTTGTTAACACCAAAATTCTTCACCTATCTGGCGTCTCCATTGTCGTCATTGTCTCGCCATCTCTGCCATTCTAGGAAGTTTTACTGCCAAGTCTGCTCGCCAAAAATGCCGGGAAAACTTTACAAGGATGACGTTGGATGGCGTAAGATGGCATCACCAGTGACGTGTATTCCACGCATGCTCATTAAAAGCAAGTTATGTCTCTACAGACTTTGAAACTGAGGCTTAAAAAGAGCCAAATGGCGACTATTTAAATACGACTACACTTTTTGATATGCAATCCGTTCTTCCAGAAATAGATGCATTACAGGCTTGAGCTAATACTTAAATAATGTTGCGCTATTATTTTCTAGCATGGCATGACCGCTATTCACCTCGCTGCTAAAAATGGACATACTGGTGTTATAGACATTTTGAAAGAAAAAATACCATTGGATTACGCTAGTCCCAAGGTAAGATACCAGACCACTTAATTAAATGTTTACATAAAAAAACACAACAAAGTTAAACAAATTATCAACAAAATTTTCATAAGTTGCTGATAAGATAATGCTATACAGATAGAAATCAAACAGACGGACAGACGGACAGACGGACAGACAGACAGACAGACAGACAGACAGACAGACAGACAGACAGACAGACAGACAGACAGACAGACAGACAGACGGACAGACGGACAGACGGACAGACGGACAGACGGACAGACGGACAGACGGACAGACGGACAGACGGACAGACGGACAGACGGACAGACGGACAGACGGACAGACGGACAGACGGACAGACGGACAGACGGACAGACGGACAGACGGACAGACGGACAGACGGACAGACGGACAGACGGACAGACGGACAGACGGACAGACGGACAGACGGACAGACGGACAGACGGACAGACGGACAGACGGACAGACGGACAGACGGACAGACGGACAGACGGACAGACGGACAGACAGACAGACAGACAGACGGACAGACGGACAGACGGACAGACGGACAGACGGACAGACGGACAGACGGACAGACGGACAGACGGACAGACGGACAGACGGACGGACAGACGGACAGACGGACAGACGGACAGACGGACAGACGGACAGACGGACAGACAGACAGACAGACAGACAGACAGACAGACAGACAGACAGACAGACAGACAGACAGACAGACAGACAGACAGACAGACAGACAGACAGACAGACAGACAGACAGACAGACAGACAGACAGACAGACAGACAGACAGACAGACAGACAGACAGACAGACAGACAGACAGACAGACAGACAGACAGACAGACAGACAGACAGACAGACAGACATGAAAATAGACATGCAAACAGACAAACAGACAGACATGCAAATAGATAGACAGAGCCCATCTAAGAAACTCTATTTGGACAAGCTCTTCCAGTAATGTAGACGATTAACTGTTTTATAATTTGTTATAGACTGCGTTGTTTTTTCCAGCTAGACAACTCGTATTGTTAGTTATGATGCATTACTTTATATTTGCAGACTGGTCTTTCTGCCATTCACGTCGCTGCACAATATGGCCGCACAGAAGTGGTTCGTGAAATTTTACAGAATGCTGATATCGGAGATTTAAGAAGCGAGGTAAACGTTGAATATGATTCTTATAAACCAACGTACATACGCCAATTGCAAACAAACTCAATATTAACGTAATACGAAAGTATATTTATACTAAACAGCTGCATGTGTATCACTACGTTTGAAAAGTGATCGCTCAACAACAAAAGTATAGCTAGCTTTTAGCTATCGATTTTAAAGATTCATAAAAATTCTTTAATTTTTTTCAATAGAAATTTGTATATATTGTCGTATATTATTATACTTAAAATGATGCGTTTTTTCTCTTTTTTAGGCACCCAAAGTTAAATCAAAGAAAGATGAAGAAGTGAGTAGTATACTAGTCAAACTAAGACCATTGGTAGTATACGATCTAAACTCAGTTTCCTTATTTTGCATGTTTGTGTATTAATTTATTTAATTCATTATTCTTTACAGTATGGTTACACACCTCTTCATTTGGCAGCCCAGTCAGGCAATGATCAAGTAGTTCGCCTTCTTCTTAATTCTCCTGGGGTCAGGGTTGATACACACACTGGAAAAACCGTAAGTTCATTTTTTCTTCACAGCTTAAATAACATTTAAAAAAAGAGTTATTCCCTGGTTTCCGATGGGTACTCCGCTTTCCTTCTGTAGTAACACTGGATCAATGAGGGATGGTCCTTACTGGACTTCTAGAGAGAACAGTTTAGATATGACTGATTGGGTTATCCAGTATAAATAAAGTTAGTTTAGTTTACTCCAGTTTCCTCCTGTAGTAACATTGGATCAATGAGGAATGATCCTTACTGGACGTCTAGGAAGAACAGTTACATGACTGATCGATGGAGTTATCAATATAAATAAGATTTCTCGAAATAGAAAACTAAAGTGCTGCGTAGATAGAGCAAAGTGAAAAGATTTTAAACTGCTGAGATTTCGATATATACTTCAGCTTAGTTAGACCTGCCTACTTAGACCATCCTAGAGCTATTTAGGTCTATCTGCTCAAGCCTACGTTTGGCTGTCCTATAGACGAGTTTCAGGGTGTTGCGTGCGCATCGGTTTGCAAAGGAATTGGCGGGCTCTTGGTGGGCTCCCCACAAAGTAAGGAATGACAAACAGACGTGCTAGTGAGCCAACAACAGCAGAATAACAATGTTTTATATCCAGAAACTGTATCTACCCTTTGTTTATTTTAAACAGTTTGTTTTCTTTGAGTGGAGCTGGCCAGTTATTTTGAAAAATGATGCGCGCGCAACACCCTGAAACTCGCCTATTGGGCAACATTGCCTACATACTACATAGCATGTCCCTTAGCTTATTTTTTCTCTTGTTGTTTTTAGGGATCACTAGCTCTTCATCTTGCGTCTGCTAATGGTCATGCCAGTGTGGTCAGTTTACTACTAAGTAAAGTCTCTCATCAATTGGACACGAAGGATGTGAAAGGAAGGACTGCGTTTCATAATACTGCGGCAAATGGTCATCTGAATGTTCTGACATTGCTACTTGCACAAGGAGCATGTATTGACGCAGAAGATGAGGTACTGCTTTTTAACACACCCGACTAATTAGGCCCTTCTGAGCATTTTTCGTTAATAAACTAGTCAGCTCAAACGTCTCCTTCATAGCCAAATGACGTCATCAGTAATTTTCCAAAAATAGATTTCGCTCTAATTAACACACCCGACTAATTAGGCCCTTCTGAGCATTTTTCGTTAATATACTAGTCAGCTCAAACGTCTCCTTCATAGCCAAATGACGTCATCAGTAATTTTCCAAAAATAGATTTCGCTCTAATTAACACACCCGACTAATTAGGCCATTCTAAGCATTTTTCGTTGATATACTAGTCAGCTCAAACGTCTCCTTCATGGCGAAATGACGTCATCAGTAACTTTCCAAATATAGATTTCGCTCTAATTAACACACCCGACTAATTAGGCCCTTCTGAGCATTTTTCGTTAATATACTACAATCATTGACAAAATTAGTTGAAACGACTTGAGTGAATCATGCCATGTTAATTGCTAGGCCTCTTTTTTGCATGAATTGCTATCCCCCTGTCCCCCCCTTTTCAATGTTGATACTCTGAACATTTAAATGTAATGGCAGGTGACTGAGTGCAAATTGCAAACGTTTTGAGGTCCACAACATTGAAGTGGGGGGAAGGGGGAACATGAAACCATTTCATGTTAGCTTTGTTTCAAGAATTATGTCAATGATTGTAGTCAGCTCAAAAGTCTCCTTCATGGCCAAATGACGTCATCAGTAATTTTCCAAAAATAGATTTCGCTCTAATTAACACACCCGACTAATTAGGCCCTTCTGAGCATTTTTCGTTAATATACTAGTCAGCTCAAACGTCTCCTTCATAGCCAAATGACGTCATCAGTAATTTTCCAAAAATAGATTTCGCTCTAATTAACACACCCGACTAATTAGGCCCTTCTGAGCATTTTTCATTTATATACTAGTCAGCTCAAACGTCTCTTTCATGGCCAAATGACGTCATCAGTAATTTTCCAAAAATAGATTTCGCTCTAATTAAAACAAACTTTGGCGTCTTGCGTAGACTGTTTAAACACTGGTTAACTTTTCATTGGTACTATAGAGCCAAGATTAGTGTTTTAATCTATTTTAAATGTTATTTACAGGATGGTTGGACTGCTCTTCATTTTTCATCTCAGTCTGGTCACTTGCCAGTTGTTAAACAGCTCATTGAGTCAGGCGCTACACTAACCAAGGAAACTAAGGTAAAATAAGGGTTGGGGTAGGATCTAAGAAAACATGAGTTATTTGTGATTATACAATATCCTGGTTGCTATGCGTGTTTTCATTGGTTGTTGCCCATGATCTATTAGAGGACAGACACATGGATCACGTCAGCTGACTTTTTTTTTCTTTCTTCATGCCCCAAAATCCGGCAAGAAGTATTGTGTAATTTTTAGATTGTATAAAACAAATATAGATTCCATTTTTTTGTTGTCTGTTCAGTTATAGATGCACAGAAGACGTCACAACGTGGTAAGAACATCAGTGACCCAGTCGACCGCGTCTCGTGGGCCACTTTTTTGTTCTTACAACGTTGTGACGTCATCTGTGCATCTATAACTGAACAGACAACGGCAAAATGGAATCTATTTGTTAATGAGAATAAACATTGTATGTTTCTTATACCTAGTACAATTGTATGTTTTATTTCGTTTCTTTCTTTGATATGTTTTCCAATTTCTTTTCAGGATGGCAAAGCTGCAGTATATTACGCTGCTCATTCTGGTCACGTGTCTGTAGTTCGTTATCTTCTTAATTTAAAATTCGATGCTTCTCATTTATTGATGGATAAAACAGTAAGTACACAATTAAGAGTGAGTAAGTGAAATACCACTCCAGGTTAACCGGCCTGATCTCTTGTTTTTGGAACGCAAGTTTATTCTGGCCGTTAATGTAGAAAGCTTAACGTATGGTATACAAAGTATTCTGGATAAAAAAGAGTTCCAAAACTAGCCTTCACGTACGTTATTCTGCATATTCCTTTTTCGAAATGGTCTCTAATTATGCTTTAAAAGATATGTTGCACGCGCCAAGTACTTGACAAACGATAAAAAAGCCGTCTCATGCATGTTGTCGTGGGTGAAAACTCGCCCGTTTGGCCGGTTTGCCATTGTAGTATATGGGCTGCCTTTGCTAGTTCCTTCTCCGTTACTAAGTCTTTAAACTAGTTTAGACGCCTTAGCGTCATTGCTTCTTTCCTGTGCCTCGATGGTTTTTCATCAGTTTTCTTGATTGTCGATATCTTTTTTGACTTCATTAAAATGTGGATTATTTTTTGTTTTTAGCTTTATGGTACTTCCCTTAATTAGTTCTATACGAACTAGCTTTCAGTTGCCATCAAAAAGCGAGGGTTATTGTGCTGTCATCTTCCGTACGCGTTACCCTGCTCAATAATTAAATATAAAATCGCTTTTAAGTGATAATAGTATAATTATAGTCTTACTCTGCTACTGATTTGATTTCAGTTCCTTTTCGACCTCATGGTGTGTGGGAAAGGGAATGGTAACGAGTCAATTGTGTCATTTATCCTTCATTCTCCTGCACCTCTGTATGCCGCAGTTAAACTATCCAACCACTATCGTGCTGAGTCGTCAAAATTTAAAGAACGCAGCAAAGACCTGGTGTCTGCTGGTGACGCCTGCGAAGAGCTAGCAGTGGATATTCTTACTTTAGCATGCGCAAACGACGCCAGTAAGCTGTTGAACGCGGTAGATGAAAGCGGGAAACCATTTCTCGACGTACTGGTTGAGTGTGAACAAAAACTTTGCGTGGCCCACACAGCTGTTCAGTCTTATTTAGGCAGTAAATGGCGTGCTGGTCGCAACTGGAGCCTTTCTAAGGTTCTTTTTATATTTTTTATTGCGTTCATGTTGCCGCCAATTTGGATTGGTTTGTCGTTGCCATGGAATCACAACAGCAGAGTACCGCTGGTCAAGTTTATCTGTCAACTCATTTCTCACTTGTACTTTATGTTGCTTTTCATTGCTATGCTCGTTATCCCGTGGGGGAAATCTCCCGAGGATTTATGCCCGCAATGGTACGAGGTCTTGTTATTGTTTTGGTTGTGTGGCCTGGTATTGACTCAATTGACTGATCCGCGCAATACGAGAGGCTTGGGTCTAGTGCCGCTATTCGTGATATGTCTCGCGGCAGTCGGAATCTTTATTCATCTATTGGCTATTGTATTTGAAGGAAAAGAGCGCGTCAACATGGTGTACGCCAGGAATCAAGTATTTGCGCTAGCCATGTTTCTCACGTTTGTTCAATTACTTGATTTCTTGACCTTTCATCATTTGTTTGGTCCTTGGGGAGTAATTATTGGCAATCTAATGCAAGACTTAGCTCGTTTTATCGTCATACTCCTTATATTCATGCTAGGATTCACGGCACACATAGCCGCTGTGACAAAACCCGGGTTTGTGTATGACCCCGGGCATAAGTACGAGAATACTGCAGGAATAAGCCAAGTGCGTCAAAATCTGATTGATATATTCCGCATGTTGTTTTTCTCTCTCTTTGGCTCTGCGGATACTGAGTTATTGGAAAATCTCACAAACAATAATGTTCCTTACTTTTCCAAAGTTTTAGTCAATCTTGTTTTTGGCTTATATTCTCTAATTACTATTGTTGTACTCATTAATCTACTCATTGCTATGATGAGTGATACCTATCAGAGAATTCAATCACAGTCAGACTTAGAGTGGAAATTTGGCCGAGCTAAACTAATCAGGAAACTGGAACGATCAACCCGCACACCCGCTCCTTTGAATCTTCTGACGACAGCACTGACGTATTTCAAATTAGTTCGTAAGGTAAAAGGCAGGTGTTGTCGACCTGATGTTATGGAACTCTTACACGAGGAGACCAGCGATGCATATGAGATGCCTATGAATAAGTTTGTCAGCACAAACAGCGTTAGCCCTGAGACTTCTGCTGACGCCTTTAATTACAGTAACCATGGACACCAATCCGCGAGGATCGAACAAGTAGTGAACTGGGAACGAATAGTGAAGAAATTTAAAGCTTTGCGTGGCATGGCGGAGAAGGAAGAACCCAGTGAACCGGAAGTGACGACAACGAATATAGTGTCGGTTGACAAGAGCGTGCATGATATTAAAAACCTGGTTGAAGGACTTCTAAAAAACATCAATAAATCTTCTTAACTGTAACAGCAACAACAACAGCAACAACAATAACATCAACGTCGACGACGACCACGACCACAACAACATCATCAGCAAAAATAGCGACAAAAACGCAACAACAGCAAGAACAACAAACATAATCATTAACAACAACGACCACCACCACCACCACAGCAACAACAACAACAACAACAACAACAGCAACAACAACAACAACAACAACAAAACAAGAACATTAAAAACAACAACTTACGACTGAATAACTAATATAACGTTTTAATTAACAGAATTGTAGAATTTTTATGTTCGAGAGGACATGGAGAATAAAAAATAACCTCTTATAGAGAGTAATCATATGTCCACGTTACGTGTACTGTTCGCAATCATGTATAAATCGTTTATTGTAATTAAATAAAAGAAACAATTAATGCTCAAAGTAACGGCTAGCTGGTCAATGGTCAATGACTGGTCTAAATCTTGTCAACTATTAAGTGACATGACTAGCATTGGGTTCTGAACGTTATTTTGAGTCAGGAAAAGCCTTGAACGCGTCTTGTCATACTTTGTTCTAATACCGCTGGTTGCAGGTGACCGCGCACGCAGCGCGCCGGATTTTGATCGTTCTTTGCATTGTGTCAACTCCTACACCGGGCCAAATATGAGTTCACACGGGGTCAAAGTATAAGTTCAGTCAAGTCAAGGTTATTTTTAATGCCCAAATCAAGTTTTTGTCCGTTGTAAGTTAATGTTTATTTTTGTATTAACCAATCACATTTCACTTATTCCACGGTACTGAAATTCAACACCAATAACATTTAACACGGGATCCCAGACAGCAAGTTGTGAGATAATATTTATGAAACTTTAGCAAACGGAAGGAGATATGAGAGTGGAAAAGCTTTGTCCATTGATTTTAGATGAGTTATTGTCGACAAACATAAAAATAACCTTGACTTGACTCAAGGGCGCAACCATGATTTTTGAAAGGGGGGTCGTTTTTAGATAAAGTTACGACACAAATCTAGGGGAGTCCAGGGGCATAGCTCCGCGGGAAATTTTTGAACTTTGGATCTGTAAAATGGCACTTTCTGCATTGAGGACACTTTTGACCCACGTATAAAGGTTTTAAATCACATGATTTAGGCGTCAGAGAGAGTAGAAGTAATTTTTGACCCCCAAAAGGGGGGGGGGGGGGCGTAATTCGCACCCCCGACCCCCCTCTCGTTGCGCGCCTGACTTGACTGAACAGTCTGAACTCATACTTTACCCGTGTGAACTCATATTTGGCGCCGTTGTGTCAAGTACCAGTTGAGACAATGCAAACAACGATTAAAATACGGTGCGCGGAGATCGTCGCCGATTTATGATTTAGATGCATGTTAAGTAATAAAGAACAGTGCAGCAAAGCACTGCTTTTCTGCATTGTTCATTATTACTCAACATGCTGCTGCACTTCCCGTTTTAACATGCATCTAAATCATTAATCGGCGATGATCTGCGACCGTCGGCGATGTACGCATAGAACTAGGCTTAAAGACAAATATTTGATAATTGGTTGGGTTGCAATCAATCACTTGAGATTTAGAAGACAAAGAACTGGCGGCCATGTTGGAGGAAAACATCAGGCTCCAAATACAATAGCTATTTATAGCTGCTATGAGATTCTTTTGTTTACAGTCAAACCGGATGTTCTCTTGCATGCGACTTTGCAATATTGCGCCGCTACTGATTGCAATGTTGATTGTAGCCTGCGTGCACTCTTCACCCGTTTCTATGTGATTGCCAGTTTTGGCTTGAGCAACTTGCAAACGTCTCGTGAAAATTGCGTTGATTTCACATTACTTTACCGTGTGTTGCGAAGTTCGTTGGGAAGTTCCGAAGTTCGTTCGGAAGTTCGGAATTACGTTGCCAAGGTTGAAAAATTATCCAATCAAATTGCGAGCTGTCGATCAAAACTCGTTATGAGTGGATAATTTTTCAAGCTTGGCAACGTAATTCCGAACTTCCGAACGAACTTCGGAACTTCCCAACGAACTTCGCAACACACGGCGGTAAAGTAATGTGAAATCAACTGTAAAGGTTCGTACGTCTTTCGAGTAAATATGCAAATTTATGTTTAAAATATTGCTGTTGATGGGCAGATAGTATTTAATGTATTTTCAGCCATGCAAATGGTAGCTTAAGCAGGTTTAAGTAACGAAATCAGTTGAATTTCGGAACTATAAATATTCCCGAAACGTTTGCAAATTGCTCACCTGGGAACTGGGAATATTGCAATGTAGCTCGCCAGAGAACACCCGCCATAATGTATCAGTCAATTCCAATTGTGCGCATCCCCCCCCCCCCGGGCCAACACTCGGGCATTAGACATTTTGGAGAAAAAATTGACCATGTCCCCACCCCAGGGAAAGACATAGTGTGCCAAGGCTCCACCCCTGGGCAACAAATTCAGGTCTAAACCCCAAACGAAAACAGAGATAAATCACTTCAAATCAACTCAAGAAGCACACAAATAGAAGACAACACATCATGAACTCAAGGTAACGCTATTTTACTGAAAAATTTATCGTATTTTAGCTCATTTAACGTCCGATTTACTTGGAAGTTTGAAACCATATATTTCAAATATATTTCCGTTAAAATGCCCGCACAGCGCCCGCCATAACTTGAGCTTGGGCTGCCTGTGGTGCGAATTAGACATACTTTCCCACAGTGCATAGCAAGTGCGAATGTTTCTTGGCGATAGCCCTACCCCCGGGATTAGCAAAAATGGTGAATGCCCGGGGGTGGCCCGGGGGAGGGATGGGCACAGCTGGAATTGACTGATACATAACGTCAAGTGCAAACAAAGAATAAGAGATATAAACTAGTTAATGGCAAAACTATTCTATATGTAAAGCCGGGTAGTAGAAACCTATAGTCCAATACAGTCATTTTATGACATATGTAAACGTTCGTATTCGTTGAAAATCTTAGAGATAGAAATATGATTTTAGCTGAGCAAAATAAAACTAAAAATATTTTATGCAAATCAGAAAGATTTTGTATGGAATTTATTACTAAAACCGATGATGCGTGCCAATGGCCCTCAAAAAACACGTCATGATTTCTGTCCAAAATATTGACGAATCCGTCTGCATTCCTAAACCTTTTTGGTTAGAGAATCCAAAAGTGGTAAATGGTCCAATCATATTGCAGAACAACAATCGAAATACCGTCAGGTTAGATATACTGCTGAAACAGAGAACGTAGGAGTCTAACATTTCGAGCGAAGGCCCTTCGTCAGAGAGAAACGTAAAGAGTGTAAACAAACAACGAGCTTATATAATGAAAGGTAATCATGTGACCAAAAATAAGCCAATCAGATAAAAATGACAATAACAAATTGATGAGATGCGAAAAATTAGCCAATCAAATCAAAATAACAATAACAAATCGATAATGAGATGCGAAAGACATTTGCTATTCATACCGTTGATGAGCAAGAAGGAGGGTGTGTAAAAAGGATGAGCGAGAGTAAAAATAAATAAATATATAAAGTAAAAACGCTGTTTATGTTCGCCCTTGCTAAACAGAAACAATGTCTTCAGAAGTGTTAAATAAAAGAAAAACGTTCGTTGAGTCCGTGAGGATGAATGGTACCAATTTTGAAAATGAGACGCTTTTCTAGTCTTTTGCGGCTGACATTACCGCCAGAAATGGGTGAAATGGGTGAAATCAGAACACCTGATTAAACACTTCTTGAGAATTAACATATTTTAATTAATATATTTTGTCATAATAATATGTCAATTGCAACGCAAAGAAAAGATTCGAAAAACGTCCTCAACACCTACGCAATCCGCTGTTGCTAAACAACGAGACATATGGAGTATTATTTCCTAATTTATGATGATGAGTTTAACCCTGTGCAATTATAAGCATCATTGATCCTTAGCCAAATTGGATTTCGTAAGATTCAATATGAAAGAAAATACTTCATTGATATTCTTATAACGAGAGTGAAACTATGATAACTTAGTATAAAGGAAATAGAATTCACTTCAACACTGATGGACTGTCAGGATCGTAAAATGAAGCTGAGGATTTTCACTGTCTACAGTTCCAACTTGCGAAGCATAATAATATATCTAGTTTATTATTCATCCATAATATAGAAATGGTGGTTTATGTTAACCCTCTTTAATTATGGCCTACATAAATAATATAAGAATAGATCCATGACGATGTTTGTTGGCGTGAAAACGTCTTCATGCAGCGAGGCTTTTGAAAGGGGGAAGCCGAAGTCAAAATAAATTTTTAGGGGGGTCCAGGGTGCTCCCTGGGAAATTTTGAAATCGAGAGTTGCTGAAATGCCATTTCCTGGCTTTTGGAGGAAGATTTTACAGACTCTAAAGGTTAAAAAACGTCATATAAAATACTCAAAACACGTAAACGTCACATAGATACTCAAAATGCATACACTCAGTAGATTGAATACACTGTTTATGTCTGTCGTTTTATATCAAAAGGGGAGGAGCCGCGGCTTCCCCAGCTCCCCCCTGGCTAGGTCCTTGCTTGTTCTTGCTCTTGACCTCAAGATTTGATAGTTTCCAAAGCAAAACAAAAGTTCTTAGCTGCACGAGGCGCAATTTCACGCCATTCAATTATTTTTCCACTCAAATCTAAAATATTTCATTGTTTAGCAACAATAAAGATGTTCTATTTAGAGACACAATCAGGTCTTTATAAGCCTGAAACACACGAGATTATTTGTCGACTGATTTTAAACAAGAACAGACATGAATCCTAGCTCTAGTTCTTGACCCGAGAGCTGGGATCATTCATCAGATGACTTCAGGAATAATGATTTCAGATTCAGTTCGAGTTTAATACTCGACTAAAAGGATGGATCGATGGTTCATCCGTTTTTGTTCTGCA
This sequence comes from Corallium rubrum, assembly GCA_964035015.1. Taxonomy (NCBI): domain Eukaryota; kingdom Metazoa; phylum Cnidaria; class Anthozoa; order Scleralcyonacea; family Coralliidae; genus Corallium; species Corallium rubrum. Next base: position 6,156,186 of record OZ036016.1, read on the forward strand.
CGACAACTGACAACGGTGTTCAGTGTTCTCTAATAATCGACCGTGTTTTGTTTTGTTTTGTCAAAGGTCAATCAAATATGAGAGAAACCACACTGTTTGAACAAGAAGACTTTCTAGAAGGAAGAGTTCTAGTTTAAGTGTTATTAAGCGCGGATTATTGCGTTACACACACAACTTCACACGTTACGACTTCCTGTCAGATGTCCGTCAACTTTACGCTTCTTGGCTAAATTTGGCACCCGAGTTATCTTCGTCAGCCGATTTTTATCAAACTGATTTCATTTAATCCGATAAAAGTCGGTGAAACCAGAAAGTAATTTTCTAATTTTCCGGTGGATGACAATCGCGGAGAATGTTTTATCTAAAACCAGAGATCTAGAACCGTATCAATGTCGTATTGAACGTGTTTTGGCGCTTCGTCGAATCAATTTTTGATGCAAATCATCCGATATCGAGCATAAGGATGCATGCTGGTTGTAGATTGAAGCATAGCCACACGCATAAGACAACCGCTATGGGGCAAGAGTCTTGAGAAACTAAGAATGTCCTTTACAAGATAGTATACTTTATTCTGTGGTCGCTGACTCACTGGTCAGAGTACTGTACCTCTTTTTATTATCTTTTGCTTGCCTTTCTGATCACATATGCGAGTGATGAATTAATAACCTGAAGGACTGGATAATATTCATATGCCAAATATGGTAGTATATTGTGACCACACCTTAATAATTGCAACATTTGGCCAATTAGAATGCTCCGTTTTGGCAAATCACGTGAAGCTTTTGACTCCGTGTACAAATTGCAGGAGGTGAGCAGACTCGCAGAAGAAGTTTGAGGGGAAGAGGTTGAGAAAAGAAGTTGTAGTTTCTGTTTAGTTTTCAATTTGCTGTTGAAGATGTCTGGAGATTTTAGCCATGGTTTGTTCGGTTGTTTCGATGACTGCATGCTGTGTTTAACAACGTACTTCGTTCCTTGCTACACGTTTGGCAAGACCGCAGAAGCTGTTGGCGACGATTGCTTGTTATGTGGTTTGGCCTTGTTGGTGCCACTCCTCAATCTCTACGCCATCTGCACTAACCGAGGCAAGATCCGTGAACAGAAAGGCATTCCAGGCAGTGCTATCAGTGACGTTCTCACTATATGCTGTTGTCCATTATGTGCTTTGGTTCAACAAGCTCAAGAAATGGGAGTGAAAGCGCCATTTGGCCAGTCCATGAGCCGAGAATAAAAGATGACTAGCTAAGCAACATGTGGTATGGTGACAAGAGAGGAAGAAATTCTCCTAGAACAATTAAACTCACTTCAATTATACTTTTATATTGAACTACTTTACTGTTTTTTGACACTATTCTTTACTCGATATTGTCCGGTATTCCTGTACTAACTTCATCGCCATGTAATAGTATAATTAGTTACATTTGATGGTCAACATGTTTTTGTATTACGAGCTTCACTTCAATGGGACGTCTTTAAGTTTCGTTTTTTTGCAGAACTTTCTGTGTGCTTTTATTTAGGATTTGCACTACGTAATATAAAGTATTAAATGAATTACTGAGAAGTCTCGTGTTATGGTTTTTTACTGATTAAGAATGATCTTTCAAGAGTAAATGAGCCTTGGCACGGATGGATGAGTGAGCCTCAAAACCTCGCGTATAAATAAGCTCTTTATTGCTTTCTGATGAGATTTCATCGTAGCCAAGTAGGAAACTCTGTGTGTATCTGTAGAAGTGCAAGACACGCGTGTATTGTCGTACAAATCACAACGCTTTCGCTTATTTTGTTTATGAACTGTAAACGAAGGATGGGCCGCCATGAGTGAGAAAGAAGCTCGCAACGTGAAGTTAGCTGCTCACATGGCAACGGAATAATGAATGATTAATAACAGGTTATTACTGGTAGTTAAATATAATTGTTTAAAATGATTTTAGTAGCGTGACAAAAAGGAGACAAAACGATAATTCGGTAATAATAATAATAATCGGTAATAATCGGTCTCTGACCATACGGTTCTTCCCCTTTGCGTCATCGCTAAGCGATTTTCGTTTCGCTTTGCTGCCGTCGAACAGACACAGCGCTGCGTTGTTCGATTGCATTATTGTAGACTGTACCCTGGGTAACAGTCTACATTATTGTAATGACAGAGACAAGTCGTAATTTGTGTTTTGTATGAAATGTTCAGTATTAATAACTGCAATGGCACTCCCCTCTGTGCAACTGTGCAGCAGATATTTTACGCTTGGTAATATGATCTTGACTTTTAAGATTATTTATTTAAGCCATTGGAGGTCTGGTGTTTTTCATATGATCCCTTGTTTATGAAGTTCGCATGAATGTACGGTGGCCGACAAGGGCAACTGCAATATATATTTGAACACACAAATATATATTGTAGTGTAGGTATATATGCGATATTTTAGTGTAGATATGTGCCACAATACAGATATATCTTACAGCAGAGATATATATGTCTCAACTGAAATATATATTTCAACAGAGATATATATATATATATATATATATATATCTCAACTGAAATATATATTTCAACTGAGATATATATATATATATCTCAACTGAAATATATATTTCAACTGAGATATATATATATCTCAACTGAAATATATATTTCAACTGAGATATATATATATATCTCAACTGAAATATATATTTCAACAGAGATATATATATATCTCAACTGAAATATATATTTCAACTGAGATCGCTATCTATTGACGAATAGATATCGAGTAGAGTAGCCAATCAGATTGCAGCATTTGCAATAGTATACTAGTAAGTTTCTACTAAATATATATATGAGCCCACGGTTGATGGGCCCCGTCCTTTAACCCCCGGCTCATAATTCGCCTCATTGACGACGATAATGATATGGACGCCTCTTCGGTCAGTAAGTATTGTCATTGTTGTGGTTCTTCTATTGAAACGGGTTTCAAGTTTTGCCCACGACAGTGTGGAGAAGCGACAGTAGCGCCCAGTAGTGTTCGAGATCATTCGAGGGCCTCGATCGACAATGTCCAACCCATGACAAGAAATGCGGCCAGCATTGCCAAGCCGTCGAAGGCGAACGACCAGAAACCTTTGGCCTTGAAGAGTTACGCCGATTTCAAGAGCGAAAAAGAAAAGGAAAGAAGTGCTTTTTTTGTCCGAAAGAAAGGAGGAAAGAGGGCAAAAGTTAACGAGAGCGAAGTTACGATAACGATTGGCGTAATGAAAGACAGTAATACAGTAAAGCGAGGAGAATCAATTCCGCTTAAAGTGCTACCATCTTCTTCACTGGAGACAATCCTAAAAGCTGCGGTGGAGAAACATGCTATTTTCAACAAACGATTCAATCCCAAACATAAATACACTCTTGTATTTAAGGATGGGAGTGAAGTCACCACAGTCCCAGGAACTGAAGAGCCATTCACTGTGGGTAGATACAAAGACGTTTCTGGCTTTAGTTATTCAAGAATTACACTGTACCTTGTTGCAATGATCAATAAGAAGCTAGGCGATTTGAGAACAGTGATACGTGACTGTGATTCAGACAGCTTATCAGATGATGATGCTGATCCTGGTACTTCAACCATCCCTGGCCCTTCCACCATTCCTGGCCCTTCCACCATCCCTGACCCTTCCACCATCCCTGGTACTACCACCATCCCTGCTACTTCCACCATCCCTGGTACTACCACCATCCCTGCTACTTCCACCATCCCTGGCCCTTCCATCCCTGGCCCCTCCATCCCTGGCCTTTCCACCATCCCTGGCCTTTCCACCATCCCTGGCCTTTCCACTGTCCCTGGCCCTTCCACCAGTTATGCTGTGATATCCAATACATCAAGTATCATGAAGGTTGATTGTCCTTTGTGCTTCTTAAGTTTTCCAATCAATGAAGTGGAACAGCATGCAGATGGCTGCACAGCATCGTTTGGTCTCATTACTGATCATACTGAGAGTGGTGATGCATGCCATACTCCATCATTTGGAAACTGTGATGAATTATTTATCGGTGAACAATCTGAGACAAATTCTTCGATCCCCACGTTAGGCAATCTCATCAGTGCCCTTAAGGAGAATGGCTTGAATTCTGATAAAGATTCAATCAGGGTAACGGTTAGGCGAAAGATGGTGTGGGAAGACTTTAGAAGGGCAAGGAATCGTTATTATCAACCAGATAGACTTCTAAAAATCACATTCTCTGGAGAGCCAGCAGTGGATGATGGTGGACCAAAGAGGGAATTTTTTGCAGGTATTGTTATACATCTAATTTGGACCTGTATCATATTGTTGATGTTGAGAGCAGGACACAGGGATTCAATGTATTCAGGAACACACAAATAATATATTTCTTGTTTTTCTGATAGCTGCAACTCAATCATTGGTATAACTACTCTTTTTCTGTACTTAATCATATTTTTTTTAAACTTTGACAGAAATGTTGCAGTATGTTGAAAGGAGACTTTTTCCTAATGGAAAGCCAATTGACTCCACTATGGCTCTAACCAAAAAGGATTACAAATTAGCAGGAGAAATCATGGTGATGTCTGTCCTACAGGGTGGTCAAGCACCACATTTTATCTCTGCTCAGATCTTTGGATATTTGTGTGGAAACCTCTCAGTTAATAACATGAACTCCATTCCCCATAAAGAACTTTGTGAAAAGGTGAGAATATCAGTTTTTATTTTCTTACAGGCAATAATATACAGTATACTGTACTTCAAAAACTCATTTTTAATTCATGAATGAAAACACAAACCAAAATCATAACTGTGTCATTTCATTTCTGTTCTCGATAAATTTCTCACTGAATTTTACAGCTTAGATGAAGTTGATATTCAAAATTACTGTGCCAGTAAATTTATGAGATGGGTTGTTTTTGAAAAACATTCAAAACACTCACAATGCAGAATGTGTTTTATTAGGCCTGAAACACTCAGCTATCACCTCATTGTTCAACTTGATAAAACACTGCTGCTTGTGTTTTAAACATCCTCAAAGGGTCCCTGGTAGGGAAAGGGTTGATTAAGTGGTGACAAGAATTTTTATGTTTCACTGCAGCTTGAAAATGCTACAAATAGTGATATTGAAACAATTCTGCTCCATGATGATGTATACCCCTTGCTCGAGGAAGTTGGCTACCAAGGAGTTCCTGGAAGAGAAACCAAATCAACGATAACTAACCTCATCAAGTGAGTTAATTTTACCAAAAATAGTTCCATGTCTAAGTTTGTGGATTACAGCAGAACTTGATTTTTACAACCACCCCTGGTGACAGGCAAAAGTGGTCATACATGGCAGTTACAGACAAGACGTCATGGCAGCCATATTGGTAGATACATGTATAGATGGTTTTCACCATGACATCACAAAATTCTAAAATGTAAATTACAAAACATATGCTTGAAGCTGGTTGTTTTACATGTTTTGTATTATTGTTATTACAAGTCTTCATTGAAAATCAATACAACTATTCCTTCTTGAGTTACTGAGTTTTGAGTTGTATTATTGCTGATGTCAGTATGAGTTTCCAATTCCGTTAAAAGCTACTTTTTACTCAATTTGGCCTATAAAGCTTGGTAAGCTTTGAAAGTGATGTCTAACCCTATCTTAACCCTTTGCCTCCCAGATGATCTCCCTTGAAGAGTAAAATCATCTGGTGGTAATAACAAAGGGGATGGTTTTGGCCAGTCTGGGAGTCAAAGGGTTGATGAGAATCTGAACATTTGGAATAAAGTTGGCTTTAATTGGGCTCCCAAATTTGCGTTGATTAATTAACTCTAACATTTTATATGCAATTATTATACTGATTACATTAATTTTATTTTCAGTTCAGTTTGCCTTAAAGATCAAGTTGGCAGTATATTGCCACAGCTAGCACAGTTGGAAGAAGGACTTAATACATATGTCTTACTGTCTTCTATTCGACAACATCCAACTATTTGGGAACCCGTTTTTGTTGCAGGAAAAGGACAACCTGTAACAGCTAGTTCTTTGATTGACTGCTTAGAGGTTCGACACAGTGATAGCCAAGTAAAGCGAGACATTGAAGCTGACACATACACATACTTCTGTGATTTCATACATGGTGTTGGAGTAAAAGGTAAACAGGCCAGTGTTTCATTCAGGGGGAGACAAGGGGCCATTTGTCCCCATTCAAAAAATTCTCTCTTTCTAGATTTGAAATTTTGAACATACATGTACATTTAACTTAATTGTAGTTTTAACATGTCATCTTCTTCTATGCAAAGAAATTCCTAATCTTGGTGTTGAAGACATCCTGCAATGGCTGACAGGATCAAGAAACATGCCACCACTTGGGTTTTCGAAGCAAATTACGTGTCAGTTTTTGCATGAATGTCTGCCTGGTTGCAAGTGCAGACCCACAACATCTACTTGTGACCTGGTGATAACATTACCTGTCCATTTGAATACAGAAGATAACATGAAGGAGATCATGACATCTGCCCTCGTGGACTGTATTGGTTTTGGATTTTTGTAATGAAAGATATCTTGCACGTTGTATTATGTAATAGTTCAAATACGAGACGGAGGACTTTACCGGGATTTCAAAGTCTGAGTGCTTTTTGAAAAGGCAAGCCAAATGCGAGCCTTTTTAATGCACGAGGGCTTTGTAATCCCGGTAAAGTTGAGTATTTGAACTGACTTCTCAAACTCAAAACTCCGAAGATACCTCTGAAACGTAATATAATTTGCTTAATGTCTGCTCCTGAGGGAAACAGTTAGTTTTGTTTTCCGAGGGAGCAGACATTAAGTGTTTAGCTTGAGTTTCGCTGAATAATTTCAACGTTTATCAAGGGAAAGTACACAAAAGACAAACGCTAAGACTTACCAAAACATTTCGCCTGGCTCCGTAATTTCACTTCAACCAAACAAATATGAGTCTCAGAACAAAAGAACAGCAATACATTTCTCCAGTTAATCTTCACACATGCTGTGAAGACCTATAAATATTCTTTTTTTCGTACCAAACAAGCTTTTGTTTATAGGATGCCATGAAAACTTCAAAGTTCTAGCAGGGCCTTCGCTCGAAACGTTAGACTTCTCCTACGTTCTCTGTTTTGGCAGTATATCTAACCTTACTATATTTCGATTGTTGTTTCTACACTGCCTACGCAGCACACTACTTTTATTACACTAATTGAAAACTTATTGACCGAGCAGGCAATAAGTTCTCAATTATTGCCCGCTCGAGAGACATTGAAATTTAGCTAAGGTCATGTGACCACAAACCAACCAATGACAGTCATCATTGCATCCAGTGAAACTCTAGCTACTGTATATATATATAACAATTGTTATTATTAACTACTACATGTATTTCTTTTTAATTTAAAGTGTTTATGCAATGGAATCTCACCCCAGTTTGTTTGTGATTGCATTTGAAAAAAACACTTAAAATGACAAAGTAACACCTTTTGTAGAATTTCGTTTCCTTGCTTCATTCTTGAGATATTTAGGTTCGTTTGATATGCAAAATTAATATCCTACTTGTGACATCACACTCCATAATGACTTTCTGAAGGAGCATCAATTTTAGGATGGTATAGAAATTTTGTACACACAACTACACATGTTTAGTGACCAGTCATGGGTTCATACAATACATGTAAGTGCAAATTTGTAAGTACTTTTGATACTTATAATGCAGTATGTCACAAGTAGTACATGTACATCAAACAAACCTGAATATCTCAAGAATGAAGCAAGGAAACAGAATTTGTTACATGATATACAATTATCATGTATACTATAATATTGTAATATAGTTTACGTTATTCTAATTTACCTATGGGAAATAATTTGTAGTTGCATGATTTAGCAAATACTCCAGATCCAATACGTAAAGCATGATTTAGCAAATTCCAATACGTAAAGGATATAGATTGAGAAATCACAAGTTATGTAAACGGACATGAGTTGGCGGAGATGTAATTGGTGGTTTGATAAGAGACTTTAATATAAAACTACTGACTCATTCTACGTAGAGGAAATTAGTCATAGTTTCACAATATCTTCCTCTACCAGTATTATAAAAGCTTGAGCACAACTAAGTGAGGCATGCATTATTCACAAGGCGTCAAGAGAAGTGCCTGAATAGCATCACAAAAACTACCAGAAAGAAATGGATCATCGTTGATAGAAGAAGTCATTGAAGACTCACACAGTTGTGCTCAGGCAGAGATTAAGAGATAAGTTTGAACTGTTAAGAATTAATTACCTATCCGTTAAAGTTATAAAGACGCTAATTACATAGTATTATTGAAGTAAATAAATAGTTTTAAGAAAGTAACTGGTTCACACTGTTTTTTTGTTGCGAGTAAAATAGAATCAAAATATCTTAAGTCGTAACAAATTCCACAAAAGATGTTACTTTGTCATTTGAAGTAAGTGCAAATAGCAGTTTGACTGAACGAGGCTCCCTATAATTTTTAGATGTGGTCATGGTCATGTTTTCATTGGTCAGTTAATGTACTTTTGTAGTAGTTTAATTACTCTTACAGTAGGCATAAAAGCACATTGCTGGGCCATTTTTTCAAAGACTACCCAGGTAACCTACCCTCAAATGTTCATCAAATTGAAGAAAACTAGTGTGGAAATTCTTAATGCAACACCATAACATTTAATTATTTTGTTCATATACATTTAACAGACCTTTGTACAGAGTAAGAGCTTCTGTCCAGTTTTTAGCTTTCTGTAAGTTCATGTTTGTTACTATATACTCAAAATACTCTTGGTATACAGTGGGTTGTTCATTAAATTGTAACGTTAATGCTCTGAGACAAATTCAATTTCCTCTGCTGAAACAAAATGAAGTTTGTCTTCCCCACCTTTGTTTTCTGGCATAACAAATAACTCGTCTGGTTTGCTGGCAATTGTATCATGAGAAGAAGAACGAATAGTGTGTGTGTTCCAGTGTTCTTTAACAAAATCAAGGTCTTGTTGGATGACACCAGAAAAGCAAAACCATAAACATTCCATCTGCAGTTCATTTCCTGGGGAAAATTCTTCAGTTTCAATCAGATCTTTGAAGAAGTTGATCCACCAGGTGGAACGATTACGTCGAAGGTAAGACCACCAACCTATTGTATTTCTTAGTTTAGTTTTGTTATATTACTATTATTAATGTAAATATTTTAAAGTGCTTATCTCACCTGTGGGGATTTTACATATTCGTAATCTTTGGGTTCTCCTGAGCAAAATTGCAATATATCTTGTTCGCCGAAAATTTCATCTTCAGGAGTTTTTTCCGTCAAAGTTACCGGATGTGATGTCACAAGAGGCATTCCAAGCCAGTTCTCTTTTGTTACTTGCCACAAAAATGCCTCTTGTGATATCACATCCGGTAACTTTGACAGCGAAAAACTCCATCATAGTCAATCGAGATATGGTCTGGAAACTCGGCAAACTTCAAAGCGCCTATAATGAGCTGTGATTTTATGTTGTACCGTACCTTACACCGTGCACATCCTTTGTTTTAGGTTTATTAATATTTAAATAGCACGGTTGAGTGATTGAACTGAAACGTTGCTATTGGATAATTCGTTCATTATACTAAAATACAATGTGTTCAGTGACCGTGCACCGTGCACAAAAATGCATAAAGGCGAACAAAAAGATAGACCAAAGACTTTAGCTGAGTTTCCAGACCATATCTCGATTGACTATGACTCCATGAAGATGAAATTTTCAGCTGACAAGATATATTGCAAGTTTGCTCAGAAGAACCTAATGATTATGAATATGTAAAATCCCTACAGGTGAGATAGACACTTTGAATGCTTTGTACAACTCCTTGGAAAGCAGACTTTTTATAGCATGAAAGACCACACATTCCTTATGTAAATAAAATATAATAAAAATAATTATGACAATAATATTGTAAAAACAATAATAATAATATTGTAAAAACAACAATAATAATATTGTAAAAACAACAATAATAATAACCTTCTATCCTTTGGTTTGCAGTGGATTTTCCATACAAGTGTGCTCCTGGATCATCTCTGAACAGGCACTGCATTGTTGCCATAATGCCATTCTCTGTTCCATTATCCGTCCTTAGTTTTTCAGGACAACCTTCGTGCTGAGCCACACATTCCAGATAAAATGATCCTGGAATTTCAGGAAAGTTGTTGGATCTACACACCTTCAGCCACATAATCTTGCGACTCCATGCATCAATTGCACCGTGGATGGGAAAACCGTAAGGTTTCAGTTTGTCATACCCATCCGCGTGCCAGCAGTGGTTTGGTCCCGGGGAGGTGAATTTTCTCCTTTTCAAACGTTTAGCTTTTCGTAGGGAGCATCCTTCAGGATCAAGTTCCTTTACAACACTCTCAACCACATCCCTTGGCACTTGGATACCTTCGATTCTTAGAGAGTGCCATATTGAACGGTAACCCCCCATACATCCAGGGCCGTTCAGTAATTCAGCTATACGTTGTCTCACAAGTGCTTCGTCGTAAACAACACCACGACGTTTAAGGTTGTATTCCTTCAGACGGTTTTTGAGAGTTCTTGTTGACATGATGATTTGATGTTCCTTTTCTAACAGCTCTACGATTCGTTCGTACTCGAAACCCCTTCGAAAATAGTGCGTTTTAATCGCTCTTTCATCGTATTCATCTTCTACATGATCGTTAGCGTCAGCACCACATTGTGGACAATACTGATAACTAAATTTCAGCAAAAACTCGCAATGGTGGCACTGTTTAGAAAACCGTGGTACACCAACTGCAGCCATCTTGTTGAAAAATGGTTATGTTGATTCACAGATGCCACAGACGTTGAAATACATATTTCAGTTGAGATATATATATATATATATATCTCAGTTGAAATATATATTTCAGTTGAGATATATATATATATCTCAGTTGAAATATATATTTCAGTTGAGATATATATATATATCTGTTGAAATATATATTTCAGTTGAGACATATATATCTCTGCTGTAAGATATATCTGTATTGTGGCACATATCTACACTAAAATATCGCGTATATACCTACGCTACAATATATATTTGTGTGTTCAAATACATATTGCAGTTGCCCTTGTCGGCCACCGTATGAATGGCTTGATCATAATTATTGTTAGTATAAATACCCAGGTGATTGTAGAAAATCGCGCGCGCTGATTGGTCGAGCTACTTCAGACTAATTCTCGATAATCACCTACAGCATTTATCCAAAATGGCCGCCAGCCAAGTTGTTCAATGTGACAGACGAGGAAATTAACAATTTTAAAGAAAATGTCCCTAAAAGTACGAAAATGTGTAATTATACTAAAACAATTATTCGCCTCAGGCTCAGTGGATATCGGTGAATAATAACCTCGACTTCGTCCCGGTTATTATTCACCGATATTCACCTCGCCTTCGGCGAATAACTGTTAAACAAGAATCGCAAAACCTAGACTCGTCTACCTGCAGTAGCCCGAGTAATAATGTTAATTTTTACTGGAAAAACCGGAAATATTTCAATAACTAGAAATTACTATCGCAAGTGAAGTGCTGCCTCAAATGGGAGAAAAACCTTTAGCCTACTCCACAGGAAAATCTTTCCAGTCTGTGGCCAATGTGACACCCCCCTTGCACACTCCACCCAAGATTGCCCACTCGGTTGTAAGTTCATGTCCAAAATAACCTGAGTACTTCATGAAAGCCTTACCCCAACACACCCCCTAATCCTAACCAATAAATTCGTGCATATTGGACATGGACTTATTACTGCCCACTCCATCTGAGTTTGCCCACTCCGCTCAAGATTGCCCACTCCACCCAAGTTTGCCCACTCCACCTGAGGTTGCCCGCTCCACCAAAGTTTGCCCATTCCACCCAAAAAGAGCCTGCAGCTGGGTTGCCTGCGAAGGAGGCTGGAAAGTCCAAAAATTTAATATTAATTACAATGGGCAAAGTATTTACACGGTTCTTCTATATTTTTTTAATTATAAAATTGAAAATTTAATACGTTACTATATAAACGTATCGCTTGACATGATATGGCAAGGGTTTTGACAGGATATACACACAATAATATACAGATATTAAATAATCATGCCTCTAACAATCGAAATATGTTAGAATATCTTGCCGAAACAGAGAACCTAGGAAACGTGTCGAGCGAAGGCCCTTCGGCTTCGGCAGAGAGAAACGTGAAGAGTATAACCCTGGTGAATACTTCCACAAGCAAATAGAGACATGATATATATTAAAAACAAGACGCCCGCTAGGCGTTAACTCGGGCTACTGGGAATGGGCAATGGGCATGGTGATCTGTGGAGAACGAGATTGGTGGAGGAGGACATGTTAGAAAGCTAGTTAGAAACACACTCACTTGTTTTACAAAGAACAATTTTTTTATTGACTACCATTATAAACTTACATGCATGGACAACCTAGATTGGGACAACAATAGAATTCATATACTGAAAGCCATCATGACATTGCTTTAACTTTGGCATTGATACATATACTTTTAGCATTTATAAATATACTTTTGGTATTCGTATACATTGGTATTGATATTGGCATTAATTGGGGTTGCTCTTTTGTTAATACCAAAGTCATTTAATACCAGAGTAATAAATTGGTGGTTGACGGTTTAATAGTCCAACTCACAACTCCAACTGTGTGGTCGTAGGAGCCATTTACTTCAGACACCACTGTTAATTTGTTTGCTCCTTCACTAATACCAGATATATCAATGTTATAAAGTCATTTAATACCAGAGTAATAAATTAGTGGCTGACGGTTTAATAGTCCAACTCACAACTCCAACTGTGTGGCCGTAGGAGCCATTTACTTCAGACACCACTGTTAATTGTTTGCTCCTTCACTAATACCAGATATATGAATGTTATAAAGTCATTTAATACCGGAGTAATAAATTGGTGGTTGACGGTTTAATAGTGCAACTCACAACTCCAACTGTGTGGTCGTAGAAGCCATTTACTTCAGACATCAGTGTTAATTTGTTTGGTCTTTCATTAATACCAGATATATCAATGTTATAAACTTAAGTCATTTAATACCAGAGTAATAAATTGGTGGTTGACGGTTTAATAGTGCAACTCACAACTCCAACTGTGTGGTCGTAGAAGCCATTTACTTCAGACACCAGTGTTAATTTGTTTGCTCCTTCATTAATACCAGACATATCAATGTTATAAAGTCATTTAATACCAGAGTAATAAATTAGTGGCTGACGGTTTAATAGTCCAACTGACAACTCCAAATGTGTGGTTGTAGAAGCCATTTACTTCAGACGCCAGTGTTAATTTGTTTGCTCTTTCATTGATACCAGATATGTCAATGTTATAAAGTCATTTAATACCAGTAGTCCAGAGTAATAAATTGGTGGTTGACGGTTTAATAGTCCAACTCACAACTCCAGGCAACTGTGTGGTCGTAGAAGCCATTTACTTGAGACGCCACTGTTAATTTGTTTGCTCTTTCATTGATACCAGATATGTCAATGTTATAAAGTCATTTAATACCAGTAGTCCAGAGTAATAAATTGGTGGTTGACGGTTTAATAGTCCAACTCACAACTCCAGGCAACTGTGTGGTCGTAGAAGCCATTTACTTGAGACGCCACTGTTAATTTGTTTGCTCCAGCTTCATTAATACCAGATATATCAATTAATGTTATAAGTCATTTAATGCCAGAGTAATAAATTGGTGGTTGGTGCTGCAATGGTCCAACTCATAACGTCAACAGCATATCAATACTGCTGAGGCTTTTCATGATTCTACCAGATGTTCAGTTTTATCTAAAATATGAAGCAGAGAGAAAATAAGTGGGTTAAAAAGCAATTAAGCTATGGATGCATGGGAACTTTGCAATATTAAAGGACATTTTACATAAGTATACTTTTTTACTTACATTAATTTGTTGTCCAATGGTTCAGGTTGTCCAGGTGTTCAAGTCCATCCTTTTCAGGACAGAGGCACTGAGTATTGGTGCACCATCCCAAGTACAAGTGCAGTGTAACTGCACTAGTTCAGGGGTGGACCATTAGAAATCTTGGGAGGGGGTAAAAAAAAATATTTCTAAGCCTGACATTTTTTGTCCTATGTAAGCTCTGCAGGATATTTTGTTTTTGGACAATAAAGGAAAGGTGCAAACAGTTTGCCAGTATTCTCTGTATATTACCTGCAGGATTTTTTGATCACTTTCCCTTGCACAGGAATTTGTCCCCTCCCTGCAAGATTTCCAATGGCCCACCCCTTATTCATAAATATGGTTTGTGAATATGGATCCATGGATCTCTGAGGAGACTATGTACATGGTGTAAGATAAACTTGCTTGATAACAATTGCTGGAAAGAATTAGATATAACTACATGTAATTAATATATTTCCCTAGTTGCAATATTGTACTACGATTTTGATAGCATCATGATCAGAATAATACACATTGACTACACAATTGTCAATTATTTGAAATACTGTGGATCTAACATACACATGGTCTAATAAACTACCAGAAGAAATAAACGTAGGTTTTGTTACAATCTGAGTGTAATTGAGAGATTGCATTAAAGATTTTAGTGGTTGAACTTGATTGTCATTCAAGTAATTAATATTAAAGTCACCAAGAATCATGTCAATTGTATAACTATTTAACATGTATCCCAAACAAGCTACATATTGTAGGATGTTGGAGGCTTGCTTTCGATACAGCAAAAGAAAAGTTGTTTTTTCTTGGGATTTACTATTAACTATGTCAAATTTTAGTGCATTTAGTGAAGAAAAATATTCACAGTCTCTGATTTCTACAGTATTTCTTGTGCAAAGTGCCATACTTGAATATTTATCAGTATCATGATCTTGACGGTGGAGTTTGAAAGGACTGAGATTATTTAAAATTTCATTATCAAAATCCTGAGGTAGTAGTTGGGTTTCAGTAAGAGCTATGATGTCACTACTGAAAACTTTTGAATCAAATTTAATATCGATGCTATGTTTTTTGAGAGATCTTATATTTAAAAGTGATATGATCAAAACATTGAGATTGTCTTGGAATAGAGTTGTTGAATGTGGAACCATACATTCATTGTGTAATCTTTGGTATTCTTCAATAACTTTAGGATTTGCTTTAATATGTTTACTCTCAATTTGTCCTAAAATGTACAGACCTTGTAAAGAAGTTGCACGGCTTAAAGCAACATAAATTTGTCCATAGTTAAACGCTCTCTGTTTTATCAAGTCAGAACTGATTACAACTTTTTCAAGTGTTAGACCTTGAACCTTATGTACAGTACATGCCCAAGCAAGTGTAACAGGGAATTGTACTCTCTGTATTTCTGGGGAAGATGCTTTACCTGGTCTTATTTTGATCTTTGCTAATACAGGCTCAATGGGAACTACGTTGTTTTCTCTTGCAAAAGGGCTGCCACAAGTGTTAGTTAAGTCTTTACCAGCATTTGAGTCATCAAATTTAATATAGAGAACAGTTGGTTTTTGGTTATTTTGATTGACATCAACTTTAAAGACAGTTCCCATTTGTCCATTGATGAGTCTATCTGGAATACTAATATTTGTTGTAAGCATTACTCTAGCACCTTCTTTAATCAGAATTTCATAATCAAGTCCACCTGTTTCAGATCGTCCTCTTGCTAATACTCTATCAATATCTTGTTTACTTACATTTGTTGGATATTGATCTTTAGCTTTAAGAGTAAATAAGGATCCAGAAAGTTCTTCTAGTTTTTTCTTGTTATGTTCATCAACAGGAGCATTTTCAGCCCAGATATGAAGTGCATCTGATGGGTAATTAGGATCAGATGGGGTTATTGATCTTGACTGGATTATCTTAATGTCATCTTCTGTTTGATTAGCAGTTCTTATCCTGTTAAGAAGTTCAATAAATGCTTGGTCATTTTTCTGTCTCATGATTTTATTAAGTTCTATCATTTTAAAGACCTTCCATGGATGGCATAGATTATAAGAATCATTTTTGTAAGTGTCAAATACAAATCTTTTACGTATCGGTGGAAGTTGACATAGATCACCTACAACTATAATAGTAATTCCTGCAAATAACAGAGAACTTGTGGTGCCAAATATTTCTTTTAATCTTTGGTGGATATGTAGTAAGGTAGTGTTTCCAACCATAGAAATTTCATCTATTATTATTAGCTTTAGGTCAGATAATGATAGTCTTAATTGTGTTTTCTTTTGATCTGACATTGCAGGTACATTATCACCAGTTTCTTTGGGAATAGCAAGACCAGTATTTATTGTTGTTCCATCAATGTTTATTGCAGCTACACCTGTTGGTGCCATGAGAAGAACTGTTGGTAATTCAGGGTTAATAGGAGGATGTCTAAAAGTTTTAACTGCTGTATGGTATATTGTTTTAATCAAGTGACTTTTTCCTGCACCTCCACCACCAGTTAAGAAAAGATAGATGGGTTCTATTTCCTCAGGTTTTAAACTGTTCATGTTTTTCATTATATTGCGGCACCATGTCAGAAATGTATCATATGCATGACGTTGCTCCATGTTCAAGGACCTCACAGTTTCACGTAATATATCATCAGAGATTTCTGTTGGTTGATTGTAAGAAGTCATTACTCCAGGGGAAGTATGCTGATTAGATTGTGGTGTTGAGTCAAGATGTGATAGTAATTGTTCATTAAATGATTCATGTGGGATTGAGTCGTCTTGCATTTCACCTTGTAAATCTGCATTTTCTTGATCATTTATTGAATCAAAATGAATAATATTGCCCTGATTAGATTTTAATACTTCAAAAGCCTCAGTAACAGCATCTACATCAGGTTCGAATATTGCTCTGTTGTGTTCAACAATAGCTTGGACATCAGGTTCATAGAATTTTGATGTATATGTTTGATCTGAAGCCATTAGATTACTTTCATCATGCCATGGATAATAGAGCATAAGTAAATGGTGAAAATAAGATTCTGGTTCTTTTCTTTTATTTGGTGTATGATATCTTAATACAGCCTTAACTTTTCTACATTTCATGTATTCATTGGTGTTAATCAATTTTATTTTTTGGGAAGGCATTGTGTTGTATCACTTATGGTACTTTGCAATTCAACCAAGTCATCTGTTAGAACATCAGGTTGGCAATCTTTTGTTTCACTATAATCAATTTTATAATCTTTATAGTAATATGCAGAAAATTCTGCCAGACATAAGTTATCAACAACTGGAATTGATGTTGGTCTAATGCTGTAACGCTGAATTATATTCGACTTGAAGATATCTGTACTATCATCATCTAGTTCATCAAGCTCCACTTGTGCCTTAGCCACACGTATCCTTTTTTCTGGAAAATCTGTACTAACAAAAACTGTTTTGGGAAATATTTTTCTCAACCAAAGTTCAGGCATTGATCTGTAGACACATTCTTGTGAACTAACTTCTCTTGTAGAGAGAAAAGCAGCACCAATTTTTTTAAGGCCATCTCTAATATTCATGTTAGCAGCTTTTGCTTCTTTTGCTGCATTTGTAATAGCTTGAGAACATTCAGTTTCATCTTTAGTAAAATATGAGCAGACGTATGTTATGCATTTGTAGTGATTGAATACAGGTTGCAAGTCAACATTTGCTGCAAATCCCTTAATACCAGCAACAAAGTAATTGTTAATAAAACAGCTGTCTACAGGCCTTTTAAGGTGCAACTCAAAATCAGAGTCTGGTGATATTGATAGAGCCCAGTAATATTCATCCTCAGTGATACCTACTGATTTTAGAATGTCTGCATCATTTAATGTTTCATTATAATCTGGTTTGGATGGGTTTAGTACTTCATCAATTTTCTGTTTGACTGAGGTCAGAATCTGTGTTCGTCGGTCAAGTATATTACTCTTGATTCCCTCATCTAGATTATCATTAACAGGTTCTGCTACAATTGTTCTTTTGGAAAAAAATTGACCAAAATTAAATCTACAACTAATATTTTTGTATTTTCTGCAGGTTTTAGAATGGTTGTGCTTTTGATAGGTTTTTACTAACTCATGTAACTCTGGTTCTGTCTCTTCATCTGGAAGATAGGCTTGTACATGGTTATCTATAAATTCTACATAAGCTTCTTTGTTGTCAGAGGTAAGTTTGGGACAATCAGAGGTCCATATCAAGGCATGTAAATGAGGAGATCCTCTCATTTGAAATTCAACACGAAGCGCGTAATAGATTATTTTACCAATTGGGTTAAGTTGACTAAGCAGTACCTCAGTGAAAAATGTTTCCACTCTATGTTGAAAGTGCTTTGCAACAACAACAGGATTAAGATTTAACATCGAACATCTTTCATTGTAAGATAAAGCTTCAACTTGTTCATCAGTCATGTTTTTTCCCTGTGTTCTAGCTATAATCTGAAACAATTCAGGCCATCTAAGATCAGCACATGATAATGTCATAAACCATGTTGGAATCCCAAGTTGCTTTACCATGGCTACTACTTCATACATAAATTTTTGCCAGTAAGGTGGTGTGCCTGGGATTTGCCTTAAAAACAAATACGCCTGGTCTTGACAAATTAAACCTTTTAATTTGTTTACATCTGATTTTATTTGTGATGCAGTTACAGGTTGGCCATGTATTTTTTTTAAGGCTATATTAATACTGTCTGATACCTTTTTTTGTTCTGTAACAAACTGTGCAAAGAAAAGATATTCAGGGTTTGTTGCAAACCTTCCACTATAATGTAAAAGTCGAGCATTGAAGTATTTCACTGGTGACAATTTAATTTTTCTATCTTCAGTGAAGCCAAACTGTCCTTTTGGAAACAACACTGGAAATGCGAGCTCTTCACATTTTATGTCTCTCATTATTGATACAGGGTGTTTGTTTTCTCCAGGTGCAATATTGTACACTTCATTCCCTAATGAACAACTTTTATTACTTTGTATTGCTACAGGATAATCTGGTAATACAGACTGCAAACATGTCTCATTAGTCGCCTGTCTATATTCATTCAATGGGTCATCTTTTTCCTCAGTATCATCACCATCTGTAACATGATCATTTGTAACATGTTGCTTGCAGGTTTCTGTTAAGGACTTTCTATTTTTATCAAAATTCGTACCTGAAGTATTGTCATCTTGTTCTATAAAACTGGTAAGTTTTGCACTGATATTTTGAATATCAATTGTAATATTATTATATAATGGGTTGTTTAACTTGAGCCAGTTAAGTGCATCAAGAATGAACTGAGGACGCACTGCTTGAAAATACACATGACCTCTGAATTCAAGTTTTCGTTTAAGTTTCAACATTATAATACCTGATCTTTCTGGTGGATGTGGTAAAACTTTACATGTATCATCACATTCAACTGGCACATTACAGATCGCTCCCTTAACTTTTCTTTGCTGTCCTTTTGGCATTACTATTATCTTCTCAAAAACTATTCGCTGTGCAATAAGAATTTGTTCAAGTTTTTCTAAACATGCAAGCTCAGCTGGTATGTTATCAACATACATGTTATTATAGATTGCCTGGCAAGGAATTTTCCCCTTTGACAACTTTGAATGACAGGTTTTACAAATGTATTGTTTTTCATCAAACGACTTTACATCAGTGAACAGAGTTTCAGGGACATTTGTGTACTTACTTTGCTTTAATGACACGACTGATGTTCTGTAGAGTAACCGATTGCAAACAGAACATATATAATAAGGGCCTTCTTTTATTTTACTGCAAAACCTAGAAATATAATCATCCAAGTCATGTAAATCCATTGATAATTTACATTTTTTTAATTTATAGTTTTTTGTTTTAATTAGAACAACTTTCTTTTCCACAGGGTCCATTGATTTATATTTTTTTGTTTTTGTTTCAAGTAGATGTTTTTTTTTCATCGGATCCATAATTTTGTAGTCTAAAGCAGCTTTCTCAAGCATCAATTTTTTCTTAGCAGGTTCCAAATTTGCATATTTTTCACTTTCTTTGTCAGTACATAACCTTTTTTGTGTTGTAGACTTATGCTTTCTTACAACTTTTTGCCTCTCTGATTTTGTTAGTTGACATGAACATGACAAAAATTGAATAGTGTATTGTATTTCTTCACATTTAAGTTTTTCTGTGACAATATGGCAAAATTTATTAATGAGAAAATCTGTATCATCAAATCGTTCAAATAAATTAATTGTTTGCATTTCATTGCATGCCACCAAGAAATACTTTATTTGCCTTTTATTATGTTGAAAAATGCAAGATAAGCAATAGTTTGGAAGCCACAACAAAAACCCAGTATTTTCTGAAGTATTATCTAATATTAAACTCTTAAGGGCCAGTTTACTAGAAACAGAATGGGTAATCAAGGTGTCCTGGTGCATTGAATGAAATACTGCCTCAACATCAGCACCACATATATTTATAACATGTGGCATATAATCACATGTATATTTCTTTCCATCATTCAAGGCTTCCTGGTATAATAACTTGGCATATTCCGCAACAGCACTCAGTGTCTGATCATGCCAGTAACTACATGCCATAACAGTAGAAAAACTAATAGAATAATAGCACAATATTGCACAATATTGTTCAAAATCAAAATTATCATGATTAAGTGTCTGATTTTTACATGTTGAAGAACAGCAACTTGAATTTGATTCAGATGTGTTGGTATGCATATTTGTAGCTTTTATAAATTGTGCAATAGTAATTTTAATGCCTTTCAGCTCGAATAAGACATCAGGTTTGTGTAGATTTTTTAAATATTCCACCAAGTCGATAACTGAATTTACTTCCAACAATACACATGTTCCACGAGGGTGGGCCATACCAAATGAATCTCTTGCATGTGAATCAAATATTTTTAGTAAACCATTTGAAATAACAAAAATAGATACAGTATTACATGCAATTGTTAACAGAAATGAATTATAACTCTCTTGTATCAAACCTTGTAATGCACATTCTAAGGGCATGACATATGGGATGTTTTCATTCAAAGTAGTTGTATGGAGTCTACCAGAGTAACTTTCACTAAACTCAAGTTGATAATTTGTGTTTAGGACTGTAACCATAATGGGTAATTCAGTTAGTAATAAATAAGATTGCCTTGATAATCTTGACAATGCAGAATATAATTCATTACCAATATCCATAATTAAAAATCAGGTCTCTTGAGTCAGTTATTGACTTGTTATTGTTATATATCAAAGCACACAAACTCATAGCTACACATTGTTGTCCTGCATTTGGACCAAATACATCAACATCACCTTGACTATAAGGTGCATGGATAGTTTTACTAGGATCAATAAAAGTAGGACCAGGGTTCTTTTCAATGTCTCTACTAAGTTTAAACTTGCAACAATTCACCCTGTGGTTTAAGTTTTTGTAAGTACAGGTACATGTAGCTGATTCTATTAAGTAATTTGGGTGTAGTGTTTTTGTTTCGTTCCCCGCAGGAACGAAACTGTTACTGTATTAGCTTTCCATTGACATCACAAAAGAAACTGTCATCACAGATGAAAATCGTCCAATCGTAGTGCAGTGTTGTTGACATAACTGTGATCTTATCCAATGAAATAAAAATTCCGCATAAAAAATTTAGTTGGAGGCGTGGTTAAACGCCAAAACGAAGTGAAAATATTGCTGATCTAGAGTAATTTGAAGACGTAAACAATCCCGTGCGAAGCGAATCATCTTGTGCTGTAGAAAGTAGGAACTTTCCCCTCGTTGAACTCGAGAATGCATTCGTTATGTATGGCAACTGCGCGTTCCAAAAGGTCAGTCGCACTGTTTCACGCGTGTCTAATAATTTTAAAATATAGCTATTTTATGAACAATGTCAATAGTTTGAGGCTAGAAGTTCGTTATCGTTCGTTTGTGGCCCATCTAAATGGATTATTCTGATTCGAGAATTAAACTATGACCTATGACGACGAAAATGATGATAGTCCGTTATTGACCTAATTTATATTGATCCTTTCGGCCTTGGAAATTTATGGACTTGCTATTGGCGATTATTCAATAAATAAATCAGCTGCATGACATTTAAATGCGACGTGCTAGCGTCTCGCAATTTTCCCAAGAAAGCAATTATTTTGGTAACGTTTTATTTTCCTTCTATGGACGATCAGAAGAGTATTGCTACTGAATAGAAGATTTAATGCCAAAATAATTGCGTTCTCACGAAAATCGCGAGACCGCTAGCACGTCACATTTAAATTCAGTCGAATTTATGCGACTGCGAATAACCTGAAATAATCAATAGAGCCTGCCCTCTGGACTGCGGAGGAGAGAGTAATCCGTCATGATCAGACGGTACAACGTCTGAAATGTGTGTTCGTTTTATTAGACGAAGCTTAAATTATTTTTTTGTAGTTTTATTAGAATCTTCTCGCTTCAGCATATTTCTAGTTTGTTTATATATGAAACGCAGGCGCGTAGTAAAAATTGTCGCGCCAGTCTACATGGTCATGGGGGAAATAATTAGTTGAACTAAAATTCGTCATTGCTGTTGAAACAGCCCCTCATAAACGACTGACCGGAACGAAACAGCTATTTCTTTTGAGAAATAGTTTCTTGTTGTAAATGCCTTGTACCGCTCTTTATTATTTTTAAGAAATACAGAAGTATTCGGTGCAGCTTTTTGTTTTCTACGTCGTTTTGATGATATTTCACGCAAACCCTTTGCTTTTTTATTAACTTGGCGTAAATACCTTACTCGATTGCTCAGCAGCTTTTTCCGTTCATGGCTAAATGCATAAAGTAAACGATGGATACGAGAAGACCTGGGTACATTTCTTTTAATGTGCTTGCGAACAAGTTTACGTATTTTTCTACTTTTATTCAAAAGGCGAGCGAGTCTTTTAGCTGGGATTCTACTTGGCTCTCGATCACGTCGAGCAACATGGCGGTTATATTTTACTTCAATCACAATAAATTTAGCATAGCGAGATCTACATTCCTTTGTGTTTACGGTCTTTGACTTTACTGATAACTGGGACCTTTTTACATTCTCATATACAGGTACAATGTCAAGTGAAACAGGGTTATTCGATAGTAACATGCTTTCTGAATTATTTGGCAAAACCATGTGTGACTGTTCATGGAGAAAAGACACTGTCTCTCTCACAAGTGTCACTTGATGAAACATCACATCGACTTTATTTTGCACGACATTTGTAACACAATATAAAACAATACAGGCGAAAATAAAACAAATCATAAATATTAATAAAGTTACCTCGTATAATTTCCATACAGCGTTCATATAAGTGATGTAACATCGAGTCTCTTTGGGTATTAATATCAACACAGCATGTTTACCTGTCACTTGCAACTTGGCTTTATCAAGTAACTTCTTTGTGCTTCTATTCACATGGTTTGAGCAATTCAATGACACACATAACGTTGTATTCAAGTTTATATTCGTTTTTAGTTTTGTAAGTTTGGTATTCATAGTAAGATTGGCATTCATAGTAAGACTGGTATTCATAGTAAGACTGGCATTCATAGTAAGACTGGCATTCATAGTAAGACTGGCTTTCATAGTAAGACTGGCTTTCATAGTAAGACTGGCTAGTTTCATAGTAAGACTGGTTTGATCGCGGACCAACCCGTTTCGAAATCGCTCGGCATCTTTTAGAGTAGGTCTACCGCGATCGGCGTGTGCGATTGTAAACATTGTGAGCGTAGTCAAGAAGAAGATACTTCCCAGCCACATAACTGACTTTAAACACTTCCAAGCACGCAGCTGACCAAATTAAACACTTCGACTTCGCTTCGAACCACTTCGCTTCGAACCACTCGATCGAAAAGAAGGAAAGCACGTGTGACATCATAGATATATCACATGCCTGCAGTTTCGCAAAGCCTGTTGGGGCCATTTCGCGACAGAAAAAAAACCCAGACCGAAACCTAGACTCGTTCTCAGTGTTGCCAACCTTGGGATTTTATCCCAAGATCTTGGGATGTTTTGAAGGAGTTGGGATTTTTTTGGGATTTTTTTCTCAGGGATTCAACTTGGGATTTTTCTTGGGATTTTTCCAGAGCAAACAGTTTCGGTTTTAAAAAGCTGATTTCAATGTTAATTATTATTTTTTTTAATTTACTTGATTATTAGATCATACTCAGTGATCATACTCCACTCCTTAGCTAGTCTCCCTCGCAGCCGTTGTTAGGGTCGCCATCCCAAACTCGCTCCCCACCAGCGGCTGCTCACTCGAGCAACACATTCCATTCCCTTTGTATAATGAACCAATGAGATTACAGCATGATCACTGCTAAAATTAAACGCCAGCCTTTTGCGAGCGACGAGGCAAGCGTTGTTGTTGTAAAGCTTGTTTAATCGAAAGCTAATATTTCGAAAAGTTTAGCTTAGAACATTACAAAATTTACGAAGAATAATGTTTTGACTATGTTCTTTCTGCCCATGCAAACAAAGGTGCGTAAAAGTCAATGTGAAGCGTGTGGGCATCAGAGAAATATTAAGTTGGCCGTGTTGACACACGGTGTGCTCAAATTATTACCGAAGTCTGAAAATTATCTGCGTACCGCACGGCACTTGAAATCACGAATATTTTCAGAAGTATAGCTTAGAACTTCGCCGAATTTTTGAAGAATGCTATTTTGATTATCCTCTTTCACCACATGCAGATAAACAAGCGTTGAAGTTATGAGCGTCACGGAAATAAAAGATGTAAACACAAGCCCGACGGAAATGGGGTGAACAACAAGAGAGCGACTATAGTATAGTGTGTTTACTTGAAAGTTAATATTTCGAGTAATTTAGCTTAGAAGTTCACGAAATTTACGAAGAATGGTATTTTAATTATGTTCTTGCCGCTCATGTCAATAAATGCGTACGAAAACTTTTGAAAAAAGCTACAAGTGTTTGCGAAATGTAGCAGGTCCAAGGTAGTCTTCTTCGCAGACGTTCAGGTGTGCGTATTAAATTACCGATCGAGAATATTGCTTCTTCTACGTATTTTAATTTCTTTTCTTCAATGTTGCTCAAGCTAACCGAAGAAATCCTAAGACTTCGTGGGTGAATTACTTGTTCTTGCATATTAAAAGCTTCACAAGCGGAGAAACCACCACAATAACATGGGCCATGGCCAGAAACCTTTGAGATTGTATCGGCGCTTGGAAAATCAGCTATTTACCACAGTCGGTAGGAAAGTTTGCAAACATCAGTATTCCCTTGGGCAAATTGGACAACTGCTTTCCGTTGATAGGGATTAAGATCTTTTATTTTAAACGTTTTGAACGTAAATCACACACTTGCTCGCCATCAAAATACCGAGGCAAGGACATGCCAAGGTGAAGGTCGGCTTTCCAGATTTTGGAAGGCTTGCTCTGATTGGTCAGATGCGGGAATGGAATGTGTTGCTCGAGTGAGCAGCCGCTGGTGGGGAGCGAGTTTGGGACGGCGACCCTAACAACGGCTGCGAGCCCCTAAATCAAACGAATGCATAACAAGAAACTATTTCTTAAAAGAAATAGCTGTTTCGTTCCGGTCAGTGGTTTATGAGGGTCTGTTTCAACAGCAATGACGAATTTTAGCTCAACTAATTATTTCCCCCATGTAGACTGGCGCGACAATTTTTACTACGCGCCTGCGTTTCATACGACAAATTTAATTTAGACGAATTTTGTTTTGCATATAAACAAACTAGAAATATGCTGAAGCGAGAAGATTATAATAAAACTACACAAAAATAATTTAAGCTTCGTCTAATAAAACGAACACACATTTCAGACGTTGTACCGTCTGATCATGACGGATTACTCTCTCCTCCGCAGTCCCGATGGCAGGCTCTATTGATTATTTCAGGTTATTCGCAGTCGCATAAATTCGACTGAATTTAATTGTGACGTGCTAGCGGTCTCGCGATTTTCGTGAGAACGCAATTATTTTGGCAACGTAAATCTTCTATTCAGTAGCAATACTCTTCTGACCGTCTATAGGAGGAAAATAAAACGTTACTAAAATAATTGCTTTCTCGGGAAAATTGCGAGACGCTAGCACGTCGCATTTAAATTTCATGCAGCTGATTTATTTATGACACCGCGGTATTTATTGAATAATCGCCAATAGCAAATCCATAAATTTCCAAGGCCAAAAGGATCATTTTCGTCGTCATAGGTCATAGTTTAATTCTCGAATCAGTATAATCCATTTAGATGGGCCACAAATGAATGATAACGAACTTCTAGCCTCAACCTATTGACATTGTTCATAAAATAGCTATATTTTAAAATTATTAGACACGCGTGAAACAGTGCGACTGACCTTTTGGAACGCGCAGTTGCCATACATAACGAATGCATTCTCGAGTTCAACGAGGGGGAAAGTTCCTAATTTCTACAGCACAAGATTGATGATTCGCTTCGCACGGGATTGTTTACGTCTTCAAATTCTCTAGATCAGCAATATTTTCACTTCGTTTTGGCGTTTAACCACGCCTCGAACTAAATTTTTTATGCGGAATTTTGATTTCATTGGATAAGATCACAGTTATGTCAACAACACTGCACTACGATTGGACGATTTTCATCTGTGATGACAGTTTCTTTTGTGATGTCAATGGAAAGCTAATACAGTAACAGTTTCGTTCCTGCGGGGAACGAAACAAAAAACGTAGCTAGACAAGATGAAGTACTCTATCCAAATGAAGTATCACCGATACAGTGGGCTCAGATTGCTATATATGTGAAACACGATGTCGATGCTAATGAAAAAAAATTTGGTAATGAACCTTGGGATTTTTTGGTAAAAAATAGGGAATCTTGGGATATTTTCAGACCTTTATTGGGATTTTTACGAAACTTGACTTGGCAACACTGCTCGTTCTACCACAGTAGCCCGAGTAACGAGTAAACTTACTCGTTCGCGGCTAAATCGTTTATTTCATTCTTCAAGTTATCCTTTTTCCTTCAAAAATTTTAACCTTCTCTGGCGTAGCCTCACGTGATGCTAGTTCAGTGTTGTCCTGCGTGGTCCCCCCCCCCGTGACCCCCCTGAATGCGAACAGAAAAACTAAAAAATCGAGATCTCGTTGACCAACATAGCTCGGCAAAGAGGTCTGGAGATGAGACACAGGCAACCCATGTCAAGATTAGTGATGCTGCATCGCTGACGCTCGGCAGCAACACTGATCTCAAATAATATACCAATGAGTATGTTATTTGAGATCAGTGGGCAGCAATTAGAGTTGTGGCCTCGTTTTGATGCTGCGAGAGAACTGATGACAGAGTCTGGGAACGAGATTCATTGAGTTGAAATTTAAAACCATCGCTCAGGAGGACAATCGGAAGCTTTCAGCTTTGTAAGTATATATATTTTGGGGTTTTTTTGGTTTTTTTTTGCAAATGGTTATGCACTCCACTAGTTTCTTTATGTGTCAGTGTGATACATTTAATAACATTACAAAGACAAGCTTAGCAGTAATTCACAATGGACCAAATTGATCTCTTCAACTTTACTAGTCGCAAGTCTGTTATTATATTTTCGTGGTGTCCATGGATTAGTTATACATCAGTATTTGCTTCATTTAAAACCTCTTGTATAGGAAACTCACTCACAAGATAGCTTAATACTTCTAGCTTCAATCTATATAATGTTCCCAAGTTTCTGCTATGTGTGCTGGGAGTCAAGGGGGGGGGGGGGGGGGGGGGTAGGGTAGGTGGGATGGGGTCACTGTATTATTGGATTGTTTCCAATGGGTCACTAAATTGTTGCCTTAAAGAGTCATTTAAAAGACAAGTTGAGTCATTTGGGGTTAGTGACTTGACTTGAGTCAAATTAGAGTTGTGTACAATTTGTAGCATTTAATTATTAATTACTTCAGAGATTAACCATTGCTATTTTATATTTTAGTAATGTGTTTAACAAGATACAATGTCATTGTTAAGAGTGGATTTAAATGAACACAGAGTACTAATGACTACATGAATATTAATGGGGGGAGCTGTAAGTTATGGAGTGGATAATAATGACCTCGTTACAAAACTGGTTGATGCAGATTATGCGAAATCTCCAAAGGTTGAATTTGCATTGCGAGCAGTTGATCGAGCTTTGTATTTCCCAGACGGCCATGCAAGCCTTGCATACAGAGATTTAGCATATAAAAATGGTGATATTCATCTCTCGGCTCCTTGTATATATTGTAAAGTTCTTGAGGGTCTAGATATTAAAGAAGGATTATCATTTTTAAACATTGGTAGTGGCACAGGCTACTTGTCAACACTTGTTGGTTTACTAATTGGAGCTAATGGCACAAATCATGGAGTTGAAATTTGTGAAAATGTTGTGCAATTTTCCAAGAGTAAACTGAAGAATTTTCTTGATGACGTTATGCCAAAAATCTTTGGTATGGAATTTTGTGAGCCAATATTTGTAGTTGGTGATGGGTTTTGTATGAATCCTTGTTACCGTCAATATGATAGAGTATATTGTGGTGCTGCTGTTGACACACAATATGAAGATTACATCAAGTCTTTAGTTAAAGTTGGTGGTATTCTTGTTATGCCATTTCAAGATACAGTAAGTAAAAATATTTTATCTTCAATCATTGACAAAATTCTTGAAACAAAGCTAACATGAAAAGGTTTCATGTCCCTCCTTCCCCCAAGTTCAGTGTTGTACGTGGAACTCAAAACGTGGGGAATTTGTACTCAGTCACTTGCCATTACATTTAAGTGTTCAGAGTTACAACATTGAAAAGGGGCGATGGGGGGATAGCAATTTATGCAAAAAAGAAGCTTAGCAATTTAATAGCATGGCGTTGATTCACTCGAGTCATTTCAACAAATTTTGTCAATGATTGTAGTTCTTCTGAATAAACTCTCCCATTAAAAAGGAAACTTTGTTTTTCTACTCCTCAAAGAGAGACCTGTCAGGGTGGGGTGACCTGCAGCCAACCAACTTTGCTTTCAGCTTGAAATTAGCATGAGATCATGTTTATAAATAGCCACCAAGTTTGTATGATATATTAAGTTTAATACAGTAATTATATGGTGGTAACTAACATCAATATTTGTTGATTGGTTTAAATATATAGCTTCAGAAAGTTTGCAAGACCTCTGAAACTGAGAGTGAATGTTTCACTCTTCTTCCTGCTTCATTTGCTCCAATGATCATTTCCAAAGAAACAAATTGTTTGAGTGAAGAAAACAATGCAGCTGTTATTGAAATAGGTAAAGTATTAATGACCATATTGACTCATTGTGATCAACAAACCTGTTGCAGGCTGTTTCAACAACTTGTTTGTATAAACAAGTTGCTATAGGGTTGACTACAACAAGCTTATATAGCTTATGCACAGCTTAAATGATGAACAAATGAAATGCTTAATTGCTGACTGTTTCTTTTTTGTTTGTTTTATTTCTTTAGCATCAACACCACTGACATTGCAAGCTCAATGTCGAATTTTGGTTCGTCGTTTACTTGGACCTAAGAATTTGAAGAATTTGAATAAATTGAGTTTATCTCTGCCTCAGCCAATCATTCAATATCTGCTGTACCTGTAAATTTAGCAGTTTAGTTTTATTCCTTGGCAGCTACTAAGCCAAAACTGATAAATCCTTTAATATTTTATTTTGTCAATTTGCAGACATTAATATTCAGAGTATTATGTATTCCTTCACCCAAAATCCTTAGAACATGCTATGTAATCGAGTGAAATGTCCAATATTACTTATAATATACCCAATTCTCTCCTGGCATTACCACCTTATTATATATACAGAACTCACGATCAAGCTCTCGGCAACGGCCTCCATGGTTCAGTGGTCAGAGCATTGCACTAGAATCACAAGGTCGTGGGTTCAATTCCTGCCGGAAGGCCTGTGTAGTTGCATTTTTTGCAACTGGTCCCGGTTTGGTCTTAAAATGTATATATTCTACACTCGAATTTTCCTTCACCCAAAATCCTTAGAATATGCTATGTAATCGAGTGAAATGTCCAATATTACTTATTATATATATATATATATATATATATATATATATATAGATAGATATATATATATATATATATATATATATATATATATATATATATATATATATTGATTTTTCATTAATTAATAATTAATTTGATTAATATGTAAGTACTGTACATGTAACTATAAAACATTAATTTTCTCTGGGATTTGAAATATTGAAAGTTGGTGCAGTAGTCAAAATAAATGTAAATGGGATCTGCCAAAGCTGACTACTCCTTCGGTAAAACTTGTTTCATGTCAGGGGTAGAGTCAGTTTTTTTAGATCACTCTGACACCCCCCTATATACCCAAACCTTCTCAGAGTGCCTCCCCCTTGCACTTGAGTATGAGAGGAACAGAGAGAGAAGCTTCAATCAGGACAGTATAGAGTTTATTTTGCTTGCTTTGTGATTGGGGAGACAATTTTAAAACACTAGATGTAAATGATATACACAGAGGCATGTCAATGAAAATCATTAATTTTATGGCCACACATGCTAAACAAGAAAGGCATGTTATATACATATAAGACAGTAATCTTCAAATTATATTAATATTAAACTAACTTCCTGTACATATTTTAAAATACTACTTTATATTCCATAACAGTTTAGGTAAATACTTTCTACCAAATATGGATATCATGACCATTTTTGGTGGTGTACTAAGAGTCTTTACAGTACAAGAGAGTATAAAGTTTTGATTTTGCTGGCGGTCAATATAGCTAGAAGAGATTCACTTCTTCACTGATTTAGCAAGAACTTTAGAACAAGAATGGGAGTAGACGTTGTAGTAACGAAGCCTGGAGATGGTAGGTGAATATTTTTGCACTTTATTTCAAATTATCAAGGCGTTCTAGCAATGAATATTGAGTTGTCAACGTGAACAGCTATGACCATGTGACATATAAACTGTTTCTTTTGATTTTATAAAGGCGCAACGTACCCCAAGTATGGACAGACTGTGGTTGTTCATTACACAGGTAAGGTCTTCTTTGCTCTGGATTTACAAATTATATAAATCTTTAGTTATACGGTTTGATAATGTGGGTTATTTAAATTAAGCCGGTATAATATACAGTTGTCACAGATCACCAAGTTAAGTTTCAAAGACAGTGAGTTTTTGTAAAAAATACAGTAGTTTTTACTTATTGAGTGGATTCTAGAAATACTCTAATTTAGTCAATCTTTACGAAGCTCAAACTATTGGGTATAGTATACTTGTACAAAATATACAATTTGTACAATACCCAGCTGGTTGCTATGTGTGTTTTCATTGCTTGTTGCCCATGATCTATGAGAGGAAAGACCATGGATCACCTCAGATCACGTCCAGCTGACTAATTGCTTTTTTCTTTCTTCATGCCCCCAAATCCGGCAAGAAGTATTGTGTAATTTTTATATTGTATAAAACAAATTCTCGTGGGCCACTTTTTTGTTCTTACCATATTGTGACTTATCTGTACATTTATAACTCATGAACAGACAATGGCACATGTACTGTACTGGTATAGCTATGCATAGATAATAGACGAGGAACTGGATAGGAAACTTAAAACGATGTTCTGAAACCGGAAACAAAGTTTGCCCAACTTGATACAGTATGATAATTTTACAGTCATAAGTAGCTAAAGTACCTAACTGGTGGTCCCACATGACTATGTTCAGCTATTACTGAATTTAAGCAATAGTGTAATGTTACTTAAGTTTAGTTGTTAAGTGCATTAGCCGCTTACAAGCGTATAATTACCATAGCAAGTTGTGCAAACTTTGTTTCCGGTTTTGTTAAGTTGCCTATTCAGTTTCCCTTGCATGATCTATGAGCTATGTAATTATACATCATGTTGTATTTTTAGGGTGTGAGCCAGTCTAGCTGGGGGTGGGGGGGGGGGGGTGCTTTGAGCTAACCCAGCACTTGTAAGTATCTTACCAACTATTATTTACACCTTTATGCTTCAAGTTCACCTCACTAGTACTATAGAGATCAGTGAGAGCCCAGCTTTGAGCTATTACCCAGCACATTTACGGTTCAAGTTCAGTTTATAGATAACTAGTTGTACTGTAATGTCATGTTGAAATCTGTGTGTTGTCTCATCATAATTGTACTATGTGTAGGTACTCTAACTAATGGCAAGAAATTTGATTCATCACGAGACCGTAATAAACCTTTCAAGTTTAAACTTGGAAAGAAAGAGGTCATTCGAGGTAAGTTTGACTAACGAGTCTCCACTCATCCTCACTGAGTATGACACTACATTCACTCTAACCATTCACGCTAACCAATGATTCACTCTAACCATTCACTCTCTAACCATTCACTCTAACCATTCACTCTAACCATTCACTCTCTAACCATCCTCTCTCTAACCATTCACTCTCTAACCATTCACTCTCTAACCATTCACTCTCTAACCATTCACTCTCTAACCATCCACTCTCTAACCATTCACTCTCTAACCATTCACTCTTTAACCATTCACTCTCTAACCATTCACTCTCTAACCATTCACTCTCTAACCATTCACTCTAACCATTCACTCTCTAACCATTCACTCTCTAACCATTCACTCTCTAACCATTCACTCTAATCATTCACTCTAACCATTCACTCTCTAACCATTCACTCTAACCATTCACTCTAACCATTCACTCTCTAACCATTCACTCTCTAACCATTCACTCTCTAACCATTCACTCTAACCATTCACTCTAACCATTCACTCTCTAACCATTCACTCTCTAACCATTCACTCTCTAACCATTCACTCTCTAACCATTCACTCTCTAACCATTCACTCTCTAACCATTTACTCTAACCATTCACTCTAACCATTTACTCTCTAACCATTCACTCTCTAACCATTCACTCTCTAACCATTCACTCTCTAACCATCCACTCTAACCATTCACTCTCTAACCATTCACTCTCTAACCATTCACTCTAACCATTCACTCTCTAACCATTCACTCTCTAACCATTACTCTAACCATTCACTCTCTAACCATTCACTCTCTAACCATTCACTCTCTAACCATCCACACTCTAACCATTCACTCTCTAACCATTCACTCTCTAACCATTCACTCTCTAACCATTCACTCTCTAACCATTCACTCTCTAACCATCCACTTTCTAACCATTCACTCTCTAACCATTCACTCTCTAACCATTCACTCTTACCATTCACTCTCTAACCATTCACTCTTTAACCATTCACTCTAACCATTCACTCTAACCATTCACTCTCTAACCATTCACTCTCTAACCATTACTCTAACCATTCACTCTCTAACCATTCACTCTCTAACCATTCACTCTCTAACCATCCACACTCTAACCATTCACTCTCTAACCATTCACTCTCTAACCATTCACTCTCTAACCATTCACTCTCTAACCATTCACTCTCTAACCATCCACTTTCTAACCATTCACTCTCTAACCATTCACTCTCTAACCATTCACTCTCTAACCATTCACTCTTACCATTCACTCTCTAACCATTCACTCTCTAACCATTCACTCTCTAACCATTCACTCTAACCATTCACTCTCTAACCATTCACTCTCTAACCATTCACTCTCTAACCATTCACTCTTTAACCATTCACTCTCTAACCATTCACTCTCTAACCATTCACTCTCTAACCATCCACTCTCCAACCATTCACTCTCTAACCATCCACTCTCCAACCATTTAATTGAATGATTGTTAATTAACAGTACATGTACATCAATACAGTACACTGATGTTTATTTCAATACTACTACTCTGTCATGAATGAATAAATAAATAAATGAATAAATAAATTATAAATAAATAAATAAATAAAATTATGAAGAGTTATAGTTAAGAGAGTACTTTGACATTTATTAGTCAAGCATTTTAATATTTTTACACCAGTCACCTAGAATTTGTTATACACTTACATCTTTTATTAAAAATGTTTTTTAGGTTGGGATGAAGGTGTTGCAAAGGTACAGTACAAACACACACCAGTTTATTTTATCATTTGTTTCTTAAGTAATTAATATTATCATAACATTAATTGTAGATGTCTGTTGGTGAACATGCCACACTTACGTGTTCAGCTGATTATGCGTATGGAGAAGAAGGTCATCCTGGGATATATCCTTTAATATAATTATAATTATTTATTTATTTATATATTAAATATATTTATTCATATATTATTTATAACATAACATAATTATTTTCTATGCTAAGTTACTCTAGTAACAGTCATTGAAAATCTTCAGTCTTCATTGATTTTTTGAGCATTTAACAACAACATCTGTCACAAGCTTACTATATAGTGAAATAAAAGTAGTGGAATTTTCTGCTGGCTGAGGTATGAAAGAGGCAGAAAGTGGATTTCTCACACGCTGGCAGGGGACTGGGGTACAGGTTAGACTGCTGAAAGGGAGAATGTAGGAGTCTGTCGAGTGACAGCCCTTCATCAGAGAGAAACATGCAGTTGTTTCAACAATGCCTACACAGCACGCTTCTCACACATTGCCAGGAAATGCATTTAATCAACAGTTAACATCGATACATAAACATGAAGCTCTATAAGCTAATATGCAATCACCTGTAACCTATGGGTGGGTGGGTGGATGGGTTGGGTAACAGGTCAGGCCTTTACATGGCAACAACAAAAGTGAACTTCATATATCCTAGCCTGCGTCGCATCCGCTCTTCGGAAACCCGAGAAAATACCGTATTTTCTCAGGTTTCTGAAGACCGGATGCGACGCAGGCTACTTATATCCTGGCTATATCCAACCTTCCTATATTTTGATTATTTTGTGTTTCAACATTGCCTATAGCCAAGCAACACACTACTTTTATTTCACCATTTGTCCAAAAGCTTGTTTCATTAAAAAAGAATTGTTGGGGGAGTATAATGCATTGATTTGTAGAAGGTGTGGCATGCAGTCAGGAAGAGAAATCATCAAGCGTAGTTATTAGATATTAACAAGCTGGATTGTCATTTTTATAGCACTAATCCTTAACTTTATATACTATTCCACCCAATGCAACTCTTATATTTTATGTGGAATTACTTCGCTTGGAGTAAGCAATCAATCTACCAACTTCAATCACTATTTCTACATTCAGTTTAATACCAGGACCCTGGAACAAGTGACTGCAGTGTCTTACAATCAAATGTAATTTCATCTGAGACCAGGCAAAAGTGTCAACTGAAAAGCAATAAAGTTCTTAATATAATAAAGTGACTCTTTTAATTGCAAAATAATAATCTATTTATTTTATAAAATAGCTTGCATCTTACAAACTCTCTGATTAGTCAGATGAAACACAGTTGTGACGTTTTACAAAACACTGGAGTAAGTTTGGGAGAATTCAAAACTTCTTATGTAAACCTTCGCCCAGGTAAAGTCACAGGCTCACATTCAAATTCTCCCAACCAACCCGTAAGGCTTATCTGAACAAATCCTGCATTCTGATTGGTTGACTCCGAAGGTCGGTCTTTTACCGTAGCCGGCTAGCCGCACTGTTTGTTTTTTTCTAACTGCCGCTCTCTCGATGTTGTTTCTTCCTGGCGCGAATTTCAAATGTTTTACACTTCAACAAAGAAATTTGGACGAGCAAAGCTATTCAGAAACCTTCCTTATGGATAAGAAGTTTGACTAAGTCGAGAAAAACATTCGCTGCTCAGCGAAAGCCATTCGTTTGGTGACAAGGAAAGAAAGTACAAGCCTCTCTCTGTACAATGGTGAGTTTCGGCGTGGAAATTTTTGAGTTTCTTTAACCGCAATATTTAAAGGAAAACTAACTCAACTATAGGTATTTTTTTAATGAAATACTCTGGACAATAAGTTCCGGGAGTCTGAGACATTAGTATTGGTTTCTTTTAGAAGGAAAAAGCATTTTTAAAAGCGTACAAACGTGCATAAGACCTGCGCTAAACGTCGCGCAAATGCGCAATAGACGAATTTAATTGTTCGAATTTTATTCGACGAAACTGCAACGTATAACTCGATAATCTCAGCAATTAATCCGGATAATGCGACGATAATGCGTGTTCGAGTTACACGACGAATTATCTTCGCGTCGAATTCAATGTTTCTCTTCTGTCTGTGACAATTCGGCGTTATGTTTTCAAAGAAGTCGTTTTCAGGCTCCACGCGTCCAAGTAAAAACAATTAAATTCAACGGAAATTCGACGTCGACGTCGCATTACCGACGAAGTTAATTCGAATTAAATTCGTCTGAATTAAACCTTTAGCGCAGGCCTAAAAAATGCCGTTGAAAGAGCAAAATTGCACCCAGTAAGTAGACCTGGGTATGAGGTTGCCAGTAATTAACAGGACGTTAAATATTAACAAAGATTACGTAATTAGAATATAGACAATTTTAGTAATTTATTAGAATTAATTAGAATTAGTTTCAATTAGAACTTCTTTACATGAATGAAGTGGCACCGTATTCTAATCGTTTGATATGAGGTAGTAATTGTGAACTTGGTAGATGGAGATTAAATTCCAGTGCAATCAAAGCTTGGATTTCAAATAAAAGAAGGTCCTTTGTGCTCACGTGAAACGAATCCGATATACTCTGTAAAAAAACAAACAAAAAAGCCCAGTTTTAGTAATGCACGAATCAGTGTTAAGCCCTGGGGGGGGATTTGAATTTTTTAAAATGAAGCGTTCAAAAGCACGACCCTGGGGCAGAGAATTATGATCAAATGTAGGCAAATTGCCCCTCTGCCTAGGCACGGTTGAAAATTTCCTTTAGAATATTTAAATGCCCCCACCCCGGGGTCGCGATTCAAGAGCAAATGCTGCAGGGTGGGGATACAGATATTTACCCCCCTCGGGCTTAACGCTGATTCGTGCATAAACCTTTTATCTGGCTACAACCTTTCGAAGTTTATGGTAATTTCTGTAAACTAAATGCAAAATAGATGTTACTTACATCTATCAATTCTTTAACTGAACTTTTCTTCAGATCATTGTTAAACTTTGCAGCAAGCAACAGACATGACCCTGGAAATAAGAGTGAAACAGCCATTTTAAAATACTGCAAACAAGCTGTCACTAAATATTGCATTGCAAAAAGTCTTACCTGCAACCAATTTTCGATTCATTTTATTGATTTTTCCCTTTAATATAAAAAAATCGGAAAGTTATTTCCAAAAACAAAGTAAAACCAGGAAATACCCCCCCCCCCCCCCCCCCAACAAATTAAATACTGTCTAATTCAATCAGTTGAATAAAATGAAAACAGATCACTTGCACTAACCCACAACACCAGCTTTTCAAAGTATACAGATGAGTACGCTATTGCTGAATGGTCAAGGGAACACTAGAGTAAAGAGAAATAATTAGAACAAATTATCTGTATGATCATTGATTATAAATAAATAATGATGATTGGCAATCATGAATATTTGGATGGAATACTACAGTACCTCGATGGAAAGTTTCACCAAATCACGCTTCAAGCTGCAAAATAATTAATTAAATTATTATATGTGTATAATTATATACAGTACAGGATAATTATGATGCAGGTAATAGGCCAGGTGAATAATTAATCGGACTGGAAATACTAGAAATAGCTATTAGATAATGCTGTATTTTTAGCTCTTACTAGTTTAACTACAGTACCTTCTTAATTTTGACAATGTTATTTCCAAATTTGGGAACTTTTCTTTAAACTGTTCATTTAAATCTTTTTTTAATTGTGATGGTTTTACATATTCAATAATAGATACCTAGAGTAATAATAGTAATGCACTTTAGGACAGTTATGCAAACCATACACAGCTAGGTTATTAACTTAAAATAATTGTATTATACACCTTTTTTATTTATTTCTTTATCTGTTCATACCATGAACGAGCTGAGCCGCAGCACTTTTCGATGACGACCAGATCTTAACTCAGGATCATCAAGTAATAATGGATCATAATTATCACAACTCTGTTCCCCATGGCTTGCCACAAAATAATCTACACATTAATTCAATGGACAGAAAAGCAAGAGTTGTCTGTTAGAAAAATTACAAAAGGCTATAAGTGAAGCATTAGAACAGAAATTATTAGAAAAACAAATTTTTGTGCAGCCAAAGGATTTCATATGCCAAGGACCACCCCCTAGCTTGACTGAGAAAAGCTATAAATAATTGGATTAAAAGCAAAGTTATACTAAACCTCTAGGTGAAAGCATTTTTCCAACGGGACTACAACCTGCTATAGTGGAATTTGAACTAAAACAGCTTGCTTGAAAATTACTTCTTGGTTCCTGAAAAGTTGGGCTTGAACTGATGGCAGAGGTCTTTCTTGGTGATGAGATGGTTCTTGGTGACAAGAAAATACCAGAAGTTGGTACAAGTAAGTGACCATATGAAACAGGCTAAAATAAGATTATTTGATAATTATAAATTATGATTTTTTATTTGGGTCATCCTAGAAAATTAAATTGACACCTCAACACAACCAAAGAACTAATTGCTAATAATGACCTTATCTTTTGCTCCCATATCAACACCTTGAATTCCGTAAGAGTCACCAACATATTCACCAGACATTCTTCTTAACCTAATTTAAAAAACAAAATAAGTAAGAAGGCATGTTTTATCAGATTTAAAACAAGGCAATAGCTAAGTCACCACCACCATCGGTCTTCATCAAAATAACACCATGGCTGGGCTGGGGTTTTTTGAGGGGTGAGAGGGTGGGTGGACCTTTGGACTGGGGTTGGTTCTTTCATAAATGATGGACATCAAAGTTTTGCCATATACCGTACCTATATGTGCCTTTTTCCAAAACAACTCCCTTTTCTTCCTGGCTATATTTTAATGTGGAGTAGACTGCAAATGGAACCTGATGACTTGAACATAACATAATCCTGAAATATATAATTAATTATTGAATATTATATATTAGTTAGTTTCAGAAATTGCAGCTTGATGTTTAGTAATAATTGTCAGTTGTTTGCTGTACAAGCTGTGTTGGTAATACTGAGAAAAATTCTTAGAGCTCAGAGTTAATTTTCTGAGTATTACCAACTAACACAGCTTGTTACAGCAAACAACTGAATTAATATTATATATTGTTTATATAAACAATCAGGTATATATAGCAATGGCTCAACTAATTGTAGGCAAGAGAATGCCACCAAAAATGTAGAACCTCTATGCAAGCTAGGTTTCCCCGCTCTGCAGTACTTGAAAATGCTGCTTTCTGATTGGCTATTGATATATATATATATTTAAAGTAGTCATTTACAAAAGACCACACAGTGCTCCGACGATACCTTTGAAGGCAGAGCAAGATAGATTATATGAAAAAGTGAAACTTTTTCAGTTGCCTGATGATCACCTAATGTGTATATATGTATGTACAGTATATGTATATGTATATATGTATATATGTTTATGTATATGTATATGTATATATATATTAAAGTTATAAGACTGAGAAGGGTTTTTTTGCGCGGGGAAGGTATTTTTTTCGCGAAAAAATTACATTGAAAATTCGCAATAAATATCCAGAAATCACCGTATACCCCCAGGTCACATATAGTCAATACGAAGAATAAATAGTAAAATGACAAGAAAAACAAATGGATGGCTGTGCAGTGTGCAGATACCGGTAATTTCTTGCACAATCTAGCAACTTTTGCGTGGATGTGGAAAAAAATTTACCCCAAGTGCGTGGATTTTTCAAAATGTGGAGAATTTTGCATGGGGAATTAATTCCCTGCAACAAGAAAACTTCTCGGTCTGGTATACTCAAGGCATTGTATATTTAATCCTAGCAGTTTATCTGACCTTTTTCCAAGTAAATCTCCACGATATTTGGTTAATTTTCTACTTGATACACATATAAAGTTATCTGTGAAAAGTTTAGATTCTCTTAAGGATGTTGCTCTGTTATAAGATCGTTCAACTGAGCTACTTAAATGAGAGGTAGTTGTAGAAGAAGCAAAATCAGTAGGATCTAGATTTTCTTCTTCCTCAATTGCATTTGTCGTTGAAAACGAAGCTAAAAGCTTTGGTCTTTGGTGAAAAGCTGGATTTGATAACATTTCTTCCTCTTCCTTGTCCAATGTCGCCGCAAATTTCGTTTTGATTTTCTCCTTCTTAGCTTTATCTTTGGAGGTGCTGCCATCCAAGGAAATATTGGATAAAAATTTGTTAGCCGCACGAATACGTTTCGATCTTTTACGTTTTGTTGTTTGTATTTGAATCGCTTTGGCCGCCATCTTGTTTGTTATCATGCGATATTTTTGGCGCGATAATTTTTTTGAAAACCCAGAATTCATTTCGCGGTCATCGCAATAAATGCGCCAAAAACCAAACAGACATGACGTCATTCATGAGTAGAAACAGTCCGGACTTATGTAACACAGTTTGTGGGTTTCACTGTCTCAAAACTTTAGCAATAATCTTCTGGATAACATAACCACACCAAAAACTTTTAATTCTTGCCAGAAATCTGGTTTACGCCTAACTTTTCAGGAAAAACATATTTAACGACATATTTTGTAAAAGCCGCGGAAAGACTGGTGAGGATCCTTTTGACTGATCCTTTTTAGTTTCGAGCCGGCACGCAGCGGCGCCATCTTGAATTCGCAATGCATTATGGTCTATCCAGGGAACAAGCTCAAATAAAAGGGCGATTGCGTAGTGTTAACCCAATGCAGTAATTTTTTATCTATAAATACTTTCGTAGCAATAATATCTAAATATAATAATTGTCATATTGGTAAAAGCAACAATTCTCGGACGTGTAAGGATAGATTCATGACAAGTGTTTCTTTATACGTACGAGAATTATTGCTTTTACCAATATGACAACGTTCATATCTAGACAATCTAGACATTGTTGCCATGAAAGTGTCCATTAGGCACCAGTCCTACAAATTCGATGTCTCTACGGTTCAATGGGTCAACAGTTCTATAGTACTACGGTTCAAACCTCGTCCCCAGGACGAAGTTGCTAACGGTGCTATTGGTTCTTATGGTTCTATTGGTTCGAGGACATCTGGGAGCATCATGGGATAACACTGGACATTTTTGGGGCATCATGGGATACCAGGGGGCATCATGGGATAACATGGAACATTTTGGGCATAATGGTATAACATGGGACATTTTGGAGCATCTTGGGATAACTTGTGACCCGAGTCAATGTGACGTGCCTTATTTGCAGACGTTCTTCAAGTCGTAGAGTCGTACGACCCTAAGACGAACGTCCGAAAAGGAGACTAAGATAGATCTGACTCTGAGAATGTTATCGGATTGAAATAGTCTCAAACGCGCAGATTACTGCGACTCTCTTAGATGTATTTTCATATAATATTGTGCCTATCACAGAAACACTCAAAATTTGCAGCGATTGAAGCGTTATTAAACTAAATTGCCTACCAGACCTGTTAAATATCCCGGATTAGGTTGCTTATCGCGACCGCCTTATAATTCCAAAACGATGCGCACGCAACACCCTGAAACTCGTCTATACGCTAAACGAAACATACAGAAATCTTAAAGCAATTAAAAAAAATCTATAAGAAAACAAAACAAAACATAATATGTATTCAAGGTAACAATTATTTTATTCAAAGTATTTCGTATTATAGCTCAAATCAGGAAATTGGGCACTTCGACAGTAGGGAGGAAGGGTGGGAGACTTGTCTTTAGGGTGACCCAAACCGCATCCCAAGGGCCCCCTTAAGTGGGACTACTTGAAGTACTCCGCAAATATTGGCTGGCTTTGCTCGGACATCGCGGGCTCGTTTCTTTTCAACTCTGTCGTTTTGAATCAAAATGGCGCCAAGCCAAGCCAAACATTGTTGGGCCGCCTGGAGACCACAAGTAATATAGCACGTCCAACATTCAGAATAAGTTATTTAGACTTCCAACTATAGTTTTACGACAAAATTGAATTGTCCCAGTTTTCATACACCAATCTGCCTTTTAATTGTCCCCAATTGTAATTCACTATCCTGTAAATGTTCGTAGGTGTCCTTATTAGTCCCCAATTGGGGCTAGGGGGTGTGTAAAACAATTTAAACAATAACATAACCCCCTCCCTGGAAAATCACGTGTTTGTTATTAACCAATAAGATTTCGTTTTTCGGTGGCAACCGATTCAAATTAACCAATGAAATTCGTTCTAATAACGGTTCTAATGCTCCAAAATATTCAAAGACGAAGGCGCGGATATTTAAAAAATGTTGTCGTTTCAAGAGAACGTTATGTCACTCAAACTCTCCGAAAATTCAAGCCGTTTCAGCCAGAAAAATGCAGCTTCAGTCCAGAAAACGTTAAAGGAAAGTCAATTTCACTGCAAGAAAGGCAAAAAGGTTGAAACATGTACGTAAGAAGTGCTACTTTGAACGAAATTTTGTATTTTGAATTGTGAAACAGCGACAAAGGTTCACTGTTTTGTTCAAATGTTTGGTCGTATTTTGGTGGTATTTAGCTCTTCTAACTTGAGAAGAAACTTTATTTTTTTGCTTTTAGA
The DNA here is from genome assembly GCA_964035015.1 of Corallium rubrum. NCBI lineage: Eukaryota > Metazoa > Cnidaria > Anthozoa > Scleralcyonacea > Coralliidae > Corallium > Corallium rubrum. The sequence goes on from OZ036016.1 coordinate 6,198,648, forward strand.
ACATTGCTTTGCATCTTTCAAGGAAGTCTGGAAGCATGAAGTTAACGTTTTGTTGTTTTTTTCCCCCAGCTTTTGGCGAAGAATGTCGAAGAAGAAGCACCGCCATTACGGCACTCCGTAAACAACAACTTTGAACAAAATTTTTCTCTAAAAAAGGTACGAGTGGTCCTTCCACTAATTTATGTTGTTAAACTTAATGCTTAACGACTATTCTAAAGGTTTCAATCTATTTAATAAATTACTTTGGCAATTTTAACAAGATTTTATTCAAAGCAAATTTCCGAAACCGAAGGATCTTGCTCGCGTCAATGTTGAAGCTTTGTAGAGAGTTAATATTTTGCATTTTTCCTTCAGAGTCTGGCAAAAGAGGCACAAACAATGGACAACTCAAACAGAACAACTTTGGATGCATTTTTTTGTCAAAAACGTAAGATTTTAATTTAATTATTGATTAGAATAATATTTTATTTATTTTTAATTATTTTTTCAGAGTCTCATATGGTTGAAGCATTGTAGAGAGTTAATATTTTGCATTTTTCTTTCAGAGTCTGGCAAAAGAGGTACAGTCAATGGCCACTTGGGATGCATTTTTCCCATCAAAAACGTAAGAAATTAATTCATTTTATTGATTTGAAAATAATTTAAAATAAATAACAATAAATAAAATAAATAAATAAATAAATAAATAAATAAATAAATAAATAAATAAATAAATAAATAAATAAAAATGAATGAAAATAAATAAAAATAAGCAGAAATAAATAAATAAATAAATAGAAATGAATGAAAATAAATAAAATTAAATAAAAATAAATAAAAATAAATAAAAATAAATAAAAATAAATAAAAATAAGTAAATAAAAATAAATAAAAATAATTAAAAATAAATAAAAATAAATAAAAATAAATAAAAATAAATAAAAATAAATAAAAATAAATAAAAATAAATAAAAGTAAATAAAAATAAATAAATAAAAATAAATAAAAATAAATAAAAATAAATAAAAATAAATAAAAAAAATAAATATATAAATATAAATAAAAATAAATAAAAATAAATAAAAGTAAATAAAAATGAATAAATAAAAATATATAAAAATAAATAAAAGTAAATAAAAATAAATAAATAAAAATATATAAAAATCAATAAAAATAAATAAAAATAAATAAAAAAAATAAATATATAAAAATAAATAAAAATAAATAAAAATAAATAAAAGTAAATAAAAATGAATAAATAAAAATATATAAAAATAAATAAAAGTAAATAAAAATGAATGAAAATAAATGTATTTTTTATAGTTCTATCCATTGAGCTCAAGTCAATCCAAGAAAGAGGTTAGACTCTTATGTGGCATAGTTAGGGTGACATACAGATGATAGAAAAAAGGAAGGTTAGGATAGGAAAGTTTAGGATAAAGGAAAGTTAGCAGAAATTTTTTCAATCTGCAAATTGACAAATTTACAGATTATTCTTCTTGCTTAATTTTTCTTTTTTTTGAGCCACATAAAAGATAAAATAATATAAATATAATGTACATGTTGCATAGATATAATAGCATTATACCTATGCAAACAACAATATCAAAATATAATACTTGTATCTTGAACTTGCTTTATCTTGATAGTGCATCAAAATAATGCATATTCAGATATAAAGTATTGGTTAAGTTACCTCGCATGCAATACGCCGGGCATTGCCACGCTTTAGGATGAAGTTTTTAACCATTTTTTGATTCCGTTTTGTTTTCGGAGGTTTTTTTGGCCTTTGTTATTTTTTGGTCTTTTTGAACCTAATCACGTTTTTAACGGAACGTTTTTGCAACTGTTGATTTTTTGCACCATGATTTGAGCTCTGATGCTGGATGAAAGCTACCGAAAAAGGAAAATAAAAAAAATATATCGTATTTTCAAAGTTCAAGAGTCAAGAAGAAGACCTAGTGTAGGTAAATTAGTTTATTAGTCAAGATGAAGTAAATTAGAGCAAGCACTAAATAAAAGAAAGAAGACAATTCATAAAACAAGTGTAAGCTAGGAGATGACTGAGAAGAAGAACGATTTTTGGACCTAACTATGTTTTAACGGAGCGTTTTCGCAACCGTTGATTTTTCGCACCATGATTTGAGCTCAGATGCTGGATGGTGAAAGCTACCAAAAACGGAAATTAAAAAAAAATTATCGTATTTTCAAAGTTCAAGAAGAAGACCAAGTGTAGGTAAATTAGTTTGTTAGTCAAGATGAAGTAAATTAGAGCAAGCACTTAATAAAAGAAAGAAGACAATTCATAAAACAAGTGTAAGCTAGGAGATGACTGAGAAGAAGGAGGATTTTTGGACCTAATTATGTTTTTAATGGAACGTTTTCGCAACCGTTGATTTTTGGCATCATGTCTTGACCTCTGATACTGAATGAAAACTTCAAAAACAAGAAAATAAAAGGTAAAATGTGATCGGATTTTCGAAGTTAAAGAGTCAAGAAGAAGATCTAGTTTAGGTAAATTATCTTGTTAGTCAAGATTAAGTAAAGAAGACCACTCATGAAAACGAACAAGAGTTAGATAGGAGATGACTGTCGGCGTGAACATGGTTCGTGCAATCTCTTTTCAAATAATTCATTGTAATCATGAACCACATCACTGGTGTTCCTTTAAATCTTCATTAAACACACCCTGTGGCCTTGACTAATCTTTGCTTTTCTCTTGATTTTACTCATTTCTTCACTGGTTCATCAAGGAACCATGTAGTATACTTTAGGTAAGTCAGTGGAATCTTCTCTTGTGGTAGGGGGAAGAAGAGAGATCTTGGATGTAGGACAATTCTGCTAAAGTTTTTCGTAAGACCCAGTTAATATCTATTGGGAAAATGCAGCTCTAAGGTCTTCCAGTGGTAATTCAATCCACTGCTCTGAGAGTCTAGTCCAGAGCACCACCAACTAAGCCATAAAAGTTATTGTCAAGAGCCTGGCTGTAATTTCCGTACATGTGATGGTGATAATGCTGGTATTTAAGAGAGTTAGATTAATATTTTTCATTCGATTATTAGACCATAGAGAGAAGTAATTTCAATTAAATCCGGAACCGAAACTAAAAACAGATCAATTAAATCCGGAACTAAAACTAAAAACAGATCAATTAATTCCGGAACTAAAACTAAAAACAGATCAATTAAATCCGGAACTAAAACAAAAAACAGATCAATTAAATCCGGAACTAAAACTAAAAACAGATCAATCAAATCCGGAACTAAAACTAAAAACAGATCAATTAAATCCGGAACTAAAACTAAAAACAGATCAATTAAATCCGGAACTAAATCTAAAAACAGATAAATTAAATCCGGAACTAAAACTAAAAACAGATCAATTAAATCCGGAACTAAAACTAAAAACAGATCAATTAAATCCGGAACTAAAACTAAAAACAGATCAATTAAATCCGGAACTAAAACTAAAAACAGATCAATTAAATCCGGAACTAAAACTAAAGACAGATCAATTAAATCCGGAACTAAAACTAAAACAGATCAATTAAATCCGGAACTAAAACTAAAGACAGATCAATTAAATCCGGAACCGGAACTAAAAACAGATCAATTAAATCCGGAACTAAAACTAAAAACAGATCAATTAAATCCGGAACCGAAACTAAAAACAGATCAATTAAATCCGGAACCGAAACTAAAAACAGATCAATTAAATCCGGAACCGAAACTAAAAACAGATCAATTAAATCCGGAACCGAAACTATAAACAGATCAATTAAATCAGGAACTAAAACTAAAAACGGATCAATTAAATCCGGAACTAAAACTGCAAACAGATCAATTAAATCCGGAACTAAAACTAAAAACAGATCAATTAAATCTGGAAATAAAACTAAAAACAGATCAACTAAATCCGGAACTAAAACTAAAAACAGATCAATTAAATCCGGAACAAAATCTAAAAACAGATCAATTAAATCCGAAACGAAACTAAAAACAGATCAATTAAATCCGGAAGCAAATCTAAAAACAGATCAATTAAATCCGGAAGCAAATCTAAAAACAGATCAATTAAATCCGGAAGCAAATCTAAAAACAGATCAATTAAATCCGGAACCGAAACTAAAACCAGATCAATTAAATCCGGAACCGAATATAAAAACAGATCAATTAAATCCGGAACTAAAACTAAAAACAGATCAATTAAATCTGGAACTAAATCTAAAAACAGATCAATTAAATCCGGAACTAAATATAAAAACAGACCAATTAAATCCGGAACTGAAACTAAAAACAGATCAGTTAAATCCGGAACTAAAACTAAAAACAGATCAATTAAATCCGGAATTAAAACTAAAAACAAATCAATTAAATCCGAAACTAAAACTAAAAACAGATCAACTAAATCCGGAACTAAAACTAAAAACAATTAAATCCGGAACCAAATCTAAAAACAGATCAATTAAATCCGGAACTAAATCTAAAAACAGATCAATTAAATCCGGAACCGAAACTAAAAACAGATCAATTAAACCCGGAACTAAAACTAAAAACAGATCAATTAAATCCGGAACCAATTCTAAAA
>OZ036016.1:6208213-6235713 GCA_964035015.1 Corallium rubrum
AAGCCTTCACAAGAACAATTTTTGTCTAACTCTTTCCTGTCCGAATTGGTGTTTAGTATTTTATTCTGGCTAACGCCAGACGATTTTATTCACCTCTGGGGAAGCCCTCGCATAGGAACGATTTATTAATAAAGTAAGAACATCACTTTGTATTTACATAAATATTCTTTTTTCCTACGATAAGTACATGTCAGTGGTCGCTACCATTAGCAGAAGGACCCATAAATGCCGCCATTTTGAAAGTGAAAATGGGGACACATTTTTGGCCAGCACCCGAAGTCCAGTTATATATATAGGTCAGTGTACCAGGCCCTTTGAAGACTAACTGACCAAAAATCGCGGGCGCGTTTGCTCTGTTTCTTTATTTTTGACATTTTTTGTCCGAAATGAGGTTCGTTCAGGTTTGAATGTTTTGTTAGCTGAAATATTTGGTAAGCTGAAGAAGAGAAACCTTGGCGATTTCAAACTGGTTGTGATGACTTTCATGTGAGCTATATATTCCTATAAAATGTGAGTGGTCAGTTGAGTGATTGTTGCAATATGTTTCTGTGTAAATTTAACCCGTAACGTAATTGTGTGAAAGTACCAGTGGAAAATGCAGTGGAAAATACTCTTTTATAGTCGACCAAGCGTTTGCGAGCTTTAGATTTCTTCAAATCAGGTGCTTCGTTGTGCTATGGCGATTTTTGTCGGTCTTTTGTCGGTTTTTGTCGGTTTTTGTCGGTAATTAGTATGACCCACAGCACCAGGGGCATCGGAGTGACACTAAAAAAGGGCAAAATTTTTAGGGGGGTCCAGGGGCATGCTCCCTGGGAAATTTTGAAATCTAGAGTCTCTGAAATATCATTTCCTGCATTTTGGAACAAGGATTTACAGAATTCTAAAGGTCCAAAAACATCATAAAATACTCAAAAGACACTTTTCCGGACATTGAACATCTGCACTCAAATTTCTTTATTATATCTGTTCAAAGTTGTGGGTTAGCTAGGGTTTCTGATTTTGTTAATCATAACTTTATTACTGCCCAATTGTTTATTACTGGTCTTGTTAAAAAGAGTGTGTGTGTGTGTGTGTGTGTGTGTGTGTGTGTGTGTGGAACATATTCCAGCCCCCAACCAAAAAAAGTGGGGGCCTGGCCCCCTGCTTCCGACACCCCTGTGTAGACAGCTAGTGGAAACTGCTGCACATGGTCACAGGTTTAATTTGTTTAGGTTTGGCTTAATTATGTTCTCACAAAAGCTATTAGGAAGTACCATGACACACATCTTCATTCTCTGTTATTTACGGACACCCACACAATCAAACTCTTTCTGCTAACAATAAATTTAACCTGGGAAATTTAAAAACATCAACAGACATATTGATGCAAGCCCACTTTCTGCGACTGTGCAGATCGACTGTAAAGTTTGACCTGCATGGGGAATTTTTGGCAAATTTGGTGAAATCTGCGCATTGGGTCATATTTCCAGAAAAGATCCATACCCCCCACGGAGGAAATTTTTCGCTGTCCAGAGGGGGCAGGGGAAAATTTACTTTAGATGTCTGAGGGGGGGAGTAGTTGGAAATAAAGTTTGTCCAAACCATTCAACGCCGACATCACTTCAGAAATATCAAAATATTAAACAGGTAAGTAAACATAACTTTTAATAATAAGATTTAACAAGTCCTAGATACATAACAAGTACAAAACTGTATAAGTTGCCTAAAATATCAACAGAAAATAGAAATATCAACAAGCCATTTTCCAGTCAATATCAAACAGGACTTCCTGTTGAATCTTTAAATAGTCATAACCTTAGCAACCTATGTTTCAATCTTCACTCAACTGTGAGAATAATATTCAATGTTTGGACAGGAAGTCCCACTTGATGACTGGAAAATTGTTCGATTTCGATAGGAAATCTTGTAGTTTATCGCAAATTGAACTCGTAGTGAGAAGAACAGCAATCCGTTTTTCTTTGTTTGGCAATTACTAAAGCTTTCACTTTGGAATTTGAGATAGAAACTGAGCTTTGACGTTGATTTTGGTGTGAGCGTCTGGGCCTTTCTACTCAGGACGAACTCTACGTCATCTGTATGTAATGATTGTTTACTCTTGACTCACAGAGGTCCATTTTGCCACGATCGCCCAATGTGAGGTTGCTGTATTTGCAGGATAAAACTGTGCAATTTTTCAAAAAAAAACACTGACAAAAAATTGATGTCCGAGGGGGGAGGGTGTAATTTTAGCTTTCGCTGTCCAGGGAGAGGGGAGGTTAACTTGTCTCTGGATGTCCTAAGAGGGGGGGTATGGATCTTTTCTGGAATGACCCTTTTTGCCAAAAATGGACTGAAAAAATGTCTTTTGTGTGCATTTTATACAATTTTGGTGATCTGTCCATGCAAAAATGGCAATGACAATAAAAAATTCTCCGCACATTTGGCCAACTTTACAGTGGCACAGTGGTGTAGGAAGCAAGTTGATCTTGGAGGAGCACAGTTTAAAAAGGGCACTTTGTTCAGGGGGTAAGACTTCAAAAGGACACTTGAAACATGTTTTATCATAAAAAGGGAACTTTTCTGTTGCAAAAAGGGCACTTCATGATAAAGTTGAGGGGGGGGGCACATGCCCTGTTTTCCCCCTGGTTCCTACACCCCTGGTCTGGCAGATCGCATTGTAGATCACCTTTAATTTATTGGAAAAGGAAATTGGACAAAAGTTCCAATGTTGTTGACATTTCTCTTAATATGACAATGTCATTGTTCAGTTTATTTTACAAAAAAATAAACCTTTTTGTTTCTTGAGAGTATTAGTATTTAAAGTGGGGGTAAAAATCAGCCATTATATTGATGAAACTTTTTAAAATTAACGAACCAGTTTTCAATAGTTGATCTGAACCTTGATATTGGCTATATATAAGGGGGTGAGGTGGGGGTGGTGGGTACTTGTATAGTGTGGCTAGGAGTGTGGTAGGTACTCCCATATTTGGCTATAATAATATAAAGAGTGGTTGGCTATAAGAGGTGGATGGTACTCTCATAATTATTAGCTTTGCATAAGCTGTATGTACTTCCATGTTGGTTATAAGGTGTGATGGGAGGTGCTTCCATATATTGGCTATTAAACAGGGGTGTTGGAAGTGGGAGGGGGGGTGGGGCCTTGGCCCCCCACTTTTTTTGCTGGGGCGGGGGGCAGAATATGTTTGGGCCCCCCCCCCCCCCCCTCACTTTTTAACAAGGCCAGTAATAAAGTTATGATCAACAAAATCAATAAGAAAACAATTTTTAAACAACCATATATTTTATACATTGAATTATGTATTTAAATGTGCCTCTTGTAAGCCTGACCCAACACAATCCACTAACCCTAGCTCACCCATGACTTTGAATAAAGATATAATAAAGAAAGTTGAATGCAGATATTCAATGTCTGGAAAAGTCTTTTGGGTATTTTATGATGTTTTTGGACCTTTAGAATTCTGTAAATCCTTGTCCTAAAATGCAGGAAATGCCATTTCAGAGACTCTAGATTTCAAAATTGCTAGGGGGGAGCATGCCCCTGGACCCCCCACTTTTAGTGTTGCTCCAACGCCTCTGCTATTAAAGCATGGTGCATAGTCTTATAGTCATTGCTATTCATTTGTTTTAGCGGATGAATTGGAAGACAAATCAAAGAAATTGCATGAAGTAGAAACTATCAAAGAAAATGCAGCAACTAATTTTGTGAGTTTTATATTTTTACAGTAGTCTACATTTTTTTTTGGCATTGACATGCAATTCTAGTCCATTTACAGTGTTTGTATCCCAATGACAGTATATTAGAGATGCACCGAAATCGGCAGATCGGATATCGGCGTATCAGTACTAGTACTAAAATGACAATATCGGTATCGGCATTCATACCGATATCCTTGCTGATATTTGTTTTGGTCACTGGAAGAAAATAAAATCAATTCAATAGGAATAAGGTATATTTCCATTGCGAAGTTGACACCTGCGTCGCCAAGTTGAGATTCAACTATTTAGTTACTTGGCAACCATGGAATTTGCAGAAGTGATTTTCTGCTTTTATTGACATCAATGAAGACATGTAATAATTACTAATTATATGTAGTATATAATGCATTTTTCAAATTATTATTAATAAATGATAATATATTATTACCAATTATCATCATTTGTCAGACTTACAGACTACAGTTACGATGAGCTTACAGGCACATTTTCTGAAGCCAGAATATCGGTATCGGTTATCAATATCGGCACTAAAATAACGGTTATCGGAATATCGGTAAATTCCTATATCGGTGCATCTCTACAGTATATAATAATATATTGAAGGTATTTAATTATCACTTCTTGGTTTTAGACTCGTGTGTCACAACTAAATGAAAATCTTGAAGCTGAGAAGCTTAACTTGATAACTACAGTCGAGAGAAAAAACAAAGAAATTGATCGGTTAAATGGTAAGAAACTAAATGTAGCATGACATTGTTGGCATTAAAGAGGATGTACAGAAACACTGATACATTCAGTTATCTAACTGTCAATAAATTGTTGATTTTAAAGTTTGCTGAACTTATATTAGACCAATCTCGTACCCAGAACCACACACGTAAATGAAAATTTTGGTTATCCATCACTGGCAAATGTTTTGATTGGCTAAGCTAAACATTGGTTCTTTTGAAATGGGAACATGTTTTTCTGTTTCCAGTGATGGATTATCCTAGAGCCTTCATTTGTGTGCGTGGCAAAGGCTGTGGGTACGAGATTGATTGATGTTAGACTAAAGACTGACTACTTGACCAAAATAATAACTACAATATGAATTATTAACTGTAAGTGTAAATTAAGCTGACAGTTGAGGATTAATTGTTATAAATAAATATCAAACAGTTGTACTGCATCAGTAAGTGGTACAATATTTTCTATTTTAAAACTTTTGTGGTGTAAATGCAGCAGTTTAAAATGTGTTTACTTTATGTGATGTAAATATAGATCATCTGTGTAAACTAGACTTCATTTGTACTAACAAAGAAGTACAGTACTAGTGAACAATAAGGTTTCCAGTGTTATATATAGTAAATTAATTATCACAACTTATTCCAGAAGAGTTTACCAAATTGAAATACCCCATGTTGTAATTTAGGAGAGTGGAAGTCAATGTTTCAAAAAGTGAATAGTGCAAATTCATTGCAGTACGAAGCAAAGGTAAGTCACCAAGATAAAACTTGTGTTTTTTTTACAATAATGCAGGTTTTTTATACTGTTGAGAAGACTAATTAAAAATTCTTATTTTTTATCACACCTCTAGGCTAAATTAGATGAACTGGGAAGTAAAGAAAGTTTATATCAGGTCTGTGTTAACATTGTGTATTTTTAAATCTCCAGAATTATGACCAGCATTATATTATAATTATTGTTTACTTACTGTTGATTTTTTCCTTGCTGAATAGCTTAAAGAAAAACGATTGGAGCAAGAAAAAGATCTTTTGAAGAAACAGAATGAGTGGTTAGATTCACAGCTCAAGGAGAAATCTGAAGCCTTTTTCTCTTTCCAAAAAGAAAAGGTTTGATGCATTTTGTTCAATTATTTGTTTTGACTATTACCAGAGTGTGTAAGAGAGCAGATCATAGAGAGGATTGTGGCATAGATGAAAACTTGGATTTGGGAAATGGGGTGCAATTAAAAAGTGTAGGAAAGTGTTTTTTTATCTGGGGGATATGCTCAATGGGGGATGGAGGTGGAAATTGGGCATCAGTGGCAAGGGTGCATTGCGCATGGAAGAAGTTAAAGAGCTGTCGGGGATCCTGACAAGGAAGGAAGTGTCATTAACACTTAAAGGGAAAGTGTATGTGACATGTGTGAGTAATGGTGTATTGGAAGTGAGACATGAACGTGGAGCAGAGTGCAAGATTGGAGAGAACAGAGATAAGGATGATATGATGGATGTGTGGTGTATCTTTGTGGAATAGAGTGTGGAGTTAAGAGAAAGAATGGGGATTGAGTTGAATTGGTGACTGATGTTGTGAGGTGGAACTGGTTGAGATGGCCAGGGCATGAAAAAAGCATGTCGTATGAGGTGGAAGGTGTGAGAGGAAGAGGAAGGCCAAGGATGACATGGAGTCAGTTTGTGGAGAGGGACATGAGAGAGTGTTGTCTAAAAAGGGAGGATGCACAAGAGAAGAGAAGTGGAGGAAACTGCTGTGGGGAGCCGCTGGCCAACCCATTGTGATATTTAGTGAGGAACATGGCTGTAGAATGAGTGTTGTTGTTTTGAGTATTACCAAATAATTATGGGGAGCTTATTCCTTTTCCTACGTACAATGTAAGTGTGGTGGCCTTTTAGTATTTTAATACTCAGACTGGCTAAAACCAGTTGATTTTACTCATCAAGGGAAGACCTTTAGTAGGGAAAGGGTTAAGTAAGTTTATCATAAAAAGTTAACTGGCTGATTTGACTAATCAAAAATTAATATTTAATGAATAATAAGGTGAGTTTCAGGGTGTTGTGCACGCATCTTGGCAGGCTTCCCACAAAGTAAGCAATGGCAAACAGACTTGCTAGTTAGCCAACAACAGCAGAATAACAGTATTAAACATCCAGAAACTGTATCTATACTTTGTTTATCTTCAACAGTATGTTTCCTTTGATTGGAGCTTGCCAGTTTCTTAGCGCAACACCCTGAAACTCACCTATTGTTAATAATTATATAATTATGTGGTATTATTGTACACTAACACACTGTTGAACTTAATGTATGTGCCAGATATTATTTTACTGAATAGTTGATACAAGCTGATAGCAAACTATAGGAAAGTTTGATTACTTACCCTCATTTCCACTTCATCATCTAATGCCACAAGTTAAACTAACTAAATACAACTTAAGAAATAAGTCAAGTCAACGCCCAAAGGTAAACACTAACCGTTTTATGAACACTTTTATTAACCGAGTACATTTTAAATATAATATAATGCTTTAAAATATCTTGAACTTTTTTTTTTTTACAATTGTAACATAGGATATGTTCTTTTTACCCTATGATTTTATAAATAAAGACCTTTGAATTGAATTGAATTGAATTTCCAACTGATAGTTTAATATTAACCTTTATTCTTTTATAATTTTAGTCAGCAAAAGTACAACATCTACAAAGTGAAGTAGATGCTAACAATGAAGAGGTAACATGAATTTTCTCCCTCTTAAATTACAAGATAAAAAAGAAAATTAAATAATTTGTTTTGGTTAAAGCACTTTAAATAATTTTCTGTTACTCAGATAGGTCAATAAATTATATAAAGTAAATTGGTATGTGGATAACTATCTTTCATTTGCTTTAATTTGTTTTTAGGTTAAAAACTTGACATCACTTACAGAGAGCTTGAGAGGAACAAATGAAGATCTAAAGTTCAAAACAAATTCTTTTATGGACAGGATAAAAGATGTAAGTATAGTGAATACAGTAATGTCAATGGACCATCGAAGTGGCACTCTCAAAATTATCTCTTGATGTTTGAAATACAAAGTTTAAACTATTTTGCACATTCTTCAGTCACTGGTGGTGGTGATGGTGATGGATAATTTGATTGGTTGATGCATGATAAAAAAACAGCAATGGTTTATTTTATGAATAGGCTAAAGAACTACAAACAAAAACAGAAGAACAATACAAACTTGAGATTTCATCCCAAAGCAAGCTAGCTATGTTATACAAGGTATAAAAGTTAAAAAAATGTTGAGTTGCCCATGATTTTTTCTATGGCATCTAGGTTTCAAAGTAAGATTTTTGATTGTGTATAATTTTGTTTGTAAAGGATGCAGCCGATGCATCTAAACTTAGGTGTGAAGAGTTAACCAATGCCATGGAGGAATTGGAGAACATGTTTAAAAAAGCAAAAAGTGGTACGTAATCATACAGTATCAGGCAGAATCATACAAGATCACACAGGATCATACAAGATCACACATGATCATACAAGATCATACAGGATCATACAAGATCACATAGGATCATACAAGATCACACAGGATCATACAAGATCACATAGGATCATACAAAATCATACAAGATCATACAGGATCATACAAGATCACACAGGATCATACAAGATCACACAGGATCATACAAAATCATACAAGATCATACAAGATCACACAAGATCATACAAGATCACATAGGATCATACAAAATCACACAGGATCATACAAAATCATACAGGATCATACAAGATCACACAAGATCATACAAAATCACACAGGATCATACAAGATCACATAGGATCATACAAGATCACACAGGATCATACAAAATCATACAAGATCATACAAGATCACACAAGATCATACAAGATCACACAGGATCATACAAGATCACATAGGATCATACAAGATCACACAGGATCATACAAGATCACACAGGATCATACAAGATCACACAGGATCATACAAGATCACATAGGATCATACAAGATCACACAGGATCATACAAGATCACACAAAATCATACAAGATCACACAGGATCATACAAGATCACACAGGATCATACAAGATCGCACAGGATCATACAAGATCACACAGGATCATACAAAATCATACAAGATCACACAGGATCATACAAGATCACACAGGATCATACAAGATCACACAGGATCATACAAGATCACACAGGATCATACAAAATCATACAAGATCACACAGGATCATACAAGATCACACAGGATCATACAAGATCACACAGGATCATACAAGATCACACAGGATCATACAAAATCATACAAGATCACACAGGATCATACAAGATCACACAGGATCATACAAGATCACATAGGATCATACAAGATCACACAGGATCATACAAGATCACACAGGATCATACAAGATCACACAGGATCATACAAGATCACACAGGATCATACAAAATCACATAGGATCATACAAGATCACATAGGATCATACAGGATCACACAGCCTCATACAAGATCACACAGGATCATACAAAATCACACAGGATCATACAAGATCACACAGGATCATACAAGATCACACAGGATCATACAAGATCACACAGGATCATACAAGATCACACAGGATCATACAAGATCACACAGGATCATACAAGATCACACAGGATCATACAAGATCACACAGGATCATACAAGATCACACAGGATCATACAAGATCACACAGGACCATACAAAATCAGGTTATTACTTTGTGTTTCGCGCACGAATATGCATTAGGGTTAGAGTTAGGGTTAGGATTAGGGTTAGGGTTGGGGTTGGGGTTGGGGTAGAATTAGAATTGAAATTAGGATTAGGTTTGAGGATTAGGGTGTTTTCAGGGTCAGGATCAGAGAATAAAATATTCGTGCGCGAAACACAAAGTAAGCACCCAAAATCACACAGGATCATACAAGATCACACAGGATCATACAAGATCACACAAGATCATACAAGATCACACAGGATCATACAAGATCACACAGGATCATACAAGATCACACAGGATCATACAAAATCACACAGGATCATACAAAATCACACAGGATCATACAAGATCACACAGGATCATACAAGATCACACAGGATCATACAAGATCACACAGGATCATACAAGATCACACAGGATCATACAAGATCACACAGGATCATACAAGATCACACAGGATCATACAAGATCACACAGGATCATACAAGATCATACAAGATCACACAGGATCATACAAGATTACACAGGATCATACAAGATCACATAGGATCATACAAGATTACACAGGATCATACAAAATCACACAGGATCATACAAGATCACACAGGATCATACAAGATCATACAGGATCATACAAGATCACACAGGATCATACAAGATCACACTGGATCATACAAAATCACACAGGATCATACAAGATCACACAGGATCATACAAAATCACACAGGATCATACAAGATCACACTGGATCATACAAGATCACACAGGATCATACAAGATCACACAGGATCATACAAGATCAAACAGTATCATGCAGAATCACACAGGATCATACAAGATCACACAGGATCATACAAGATCACACAGGATCATACAAGATCACACAGGATCATACAAGATCACACAGGATCACACAGGATCATACAAGATCACACAGAATCATAACAGCTCAAATAACACAGAATCATACTATTTGTCTCTAAAATCTTACCAGTGCACTATTTTCAATAATATTTAAGAAAGTGTCATTAAAGCTAAAGGGGAAGCTGTATGTGACGTGTGTGAGGAGTGCTATGGTGTATGGAAGTGAGACATGGGCCATGACTGCAGAGCAGAGGGGGAGATTGGAGCAGACAGAGATGAGGATGGTGCAGTGGATGTGTGGTGTATTGCTAAAGGATAGAGTGCCGAGTGTGGAGCTGAGGGAAAGAATGGGGATTGAATTTGTGTCTGATGCGATAAAGCGGAACCAGTTGATATGATTGGGACATGTGCTGTGGAAAGACGATGGTGACTGGGTGAAGAAGAGCATGTCGCTCGAGGTGGAATGTACAAGAGGCCGAGGTAGACTGAGGATGACATGGAGTCAGGTGGTGGAAAGGGATATGCGAGATTGTGGGTTGAAAAGGGAGAATGCTCTGGAGAGAGAGAAGTGGAGGAAACTGCTGTGTGGAGCCACCGGCCAACCCCCACGTAAGCGGGGAAAATGGCCATAAAACGATTGTTGTTTTGTTTGTTGTATTTAATATTTAATGTGTAAAATATTGAACTTGCAGAATGTTTAGATGCTGAGACAAAGCTGAAAGAAAGTGAAATAAATCACTTAAACAGTGTTAAAGAATATGGTCAGTGAACAAAAATACAGAAAATACTAAAAATTATAATTTTTACTCTGATATGATCTAGTATGCCTTCAGTTGATAAAATATCATCAATTAATTGTAATGTTTAATTTCATATCTTCTTCTCCATTAAATTACCTTGGATGCAATTGTTAATTCAGAGCTTGGCCATACAGGAATTAATTCTGTGTTAACTATGGCTTGTCCAAAATAATTATATCAATGTTTGATCTGAAATTTTTAGATGAGAAAGTTGAAAGTTTGCAGAATGAACTCACACGTGCAAATGGTCTTTTGGAAGCTGCTCGGCAGCGAGGTTAGTTTACATCTTTGTAATCATTTGTCAACTGGTGTTGTCTGTTAGCCAATGACAATAAAGGTGTTGTCTGTGGTACATTTTATGCAGTGGCAGTAAATGCTGGTTTGTTTTTATTTTACTAAGCATGGACAATGATTTATTATTTTTCATTTCAGGAACTGCTCCAATGTCCCCAGAAGCTTTAGCTGCACTATCACCAACAGCTGCTGCCACAAGTTCATTTTTGAAGTCCGGGATGACACTTACCCAGGTTGGTTATTTCTTTTTTTTAAGTTGTCACATTTTAAACTGTTGCAAGTGGTGATTTCATGGTGGTTTCTTTTAGTTTGTCTGTATTTGCAAGTTGTTCCAGATTTTTGCCATTTTTTGGGTGGTTAATTAATCTGCAAGGTCTATAATGTGCCTGGCCGGATGTGTAAAGAAAACATGTATAAATTATATGTTCTAAGGATTTTCATGTGTAAATTATATGTTCTAAGGATTTTTCCTTCACCCAAAATCCTTAGAACATGCTATGTAATCGAGTGAAATGCCCAATATTACTTATAATATACCCAATTCTCACCTTACCACCTTATTATATACAGAACTCACGATCGGCAACGCCCTCCATGGCTCACTCAGAGCATTGCACTAGAATCGCAAGGTTGTGGGTTCAATTCCTGCTGGAAGGCCTGTGTAGTTGCATATTCTACACTCGAATTTTCCTTCACCCAAAATCCTTAGAACATGCCATGTAATCCAGTGAAATGCCCAATATTACTTATAAATTATATGGTATGCTGCATTTGTGTTGGATATATAACTGAAGATGATTATTTTGGCTATTTTTTATTTTACAGATTTACGACCAGTATATTGAAACTATTGATTCCTTACAATTGGAAAAAGCTGAGAATACATGTCTGAAAGAGTATATGGATCAAATTTTAAAAGTAATTCTGCTGCTTCTTCTGATGGTGATGGTGGTTGTGTTGGTGTTGGTGATGATGATGGTGGTGATAACGTTGGTGAGAGTGATGGTGGTGATAATGTTGGTGAGAGTGATGGTGATGATAATGTTGGTGAGAGTGATGGTGGTGATAATGTTGGTGAGAGTGATGGTGGTGATAATGTTGGTGAGAGTGATGGTGATGATAATGTTGGTGAGAGTGATGGTGGTGATAATGTTGGTGAGAGTGATGGTGGTGATAATGTTGGTGAGAGTGATGGTGATGGTGGTGATAATGTTGGTGAGAGTGATGGTGGTGATAATGTTGGTGAGAGTGATGGTGGTCATGATGATGATGGTGGTGGTGATAATGTTGGTGAGAGTGATGGTGGTGATAATGTTGGTGAGAGTGATGGTGGTGATAATGTTGGTGAGAGTGATGGTGGTGATGTTGGTGAGAGTGATGGTGGTGATAATGTTGGTGAGAGTGATGGTGGTGATGTTGGTGAGAGTGATGGTGGTGATAATGTTGGTGAGAGTGATGGTGGTGATAATGTTGGTGAGAGTGATGGTGGTGATGTTGGTGAGAGTGATGGTGGTGATAATGTTGGTGAGAGTGATGGTGGTGATGTTGGTGAGAGTGATGGTGGTGATAATGTTGGTGAGAGTGATGGTGGTGATGTTGGTGAGAGTGATGGTGGTGATAATGTTGGTGAGAGTGATGGTGGTGATGTTGGTGAGAGTGATGGTGGTGATAATGTTGGTGAGAGTGATGGTGGTGATAATGTTGGTGAGAGTGATGGTGGTGATAATGTTGGTGAGAGTGATGGTGATGGTGATGATGATGATGGTGGTGATAATGTTGGTGAGAGTGATGGTGGTGATAATGTTGGTGAGAGTGATGGTGGTGATAATGTTGGTGAGAGTGATGGTGGTGATGATGATGATGGTGGTGATAATGTTGGTGAGAGTGATGATAATGTTGGTGAGAGTGATGGTGGTGATGTTGATGGTGGTGATAATGTTGGTGAGAGTGATGGTGGTGATAATGTTGGTGAGAGTGATGGTGGTGGTGATGTTGGTGAGAGTGATGGTGGTGATGATGATGATGGTGGTGATAATGTTGGTGAGAGTGATGATAATGTTGGTGAGAGTGATGGTGGTGATGTTGATGGTGGTGATAATGTTGGTGAGAGTGATGGTGGTGATAATGTTGGTGAGAGTGATGGTGGTGGTGATGTTGGTGAGAGTGATGGTGGTGATGATGATGATGGTGGTGATAATGTTGGTGAGAGTGATGGTGGTGATAATGTTGGTGAGAGTGATGGTGGTGATGTTGGTGAGAGTGATGGTGGTGATGATGATGGTGGTGATAATGTTGGTGAGAGTGATGGTGGTGATGTTGATGGCGGTGATGTTGGTGAGAGTGATGGTGGTGATAATGTTGGTGAGAGTGATGGTGGTTGATGTTGGTGGTGAGAGTGATGGTGGTGGTGATGTTGGTGAGAGTGATGGTGGTGATGATGATGATGGTGGTGATAATGTTGGTGAGAGTGATGGTGGTGATAATGTTGGTGAGAGTGATGGTGGTGATGTTGGTGAGAGTGATGGTGGTGATGATGATGGTGGTGAGAGTGATGGTGGTGATGTTGATGGCGGTGATGTTGGTGAGAGCGATGGTGGTGATAATGTTGGTGAGAGTGATGGTGGTTGATGTTGGTGGTGAGAGTGATGGTGGTGATGATGGTGGTGATAATGTTGGTGAGAATGATGGTAGTGAGAGTGATGGTAGTGAGAGTGATGGTAGTGAGAGTGATGGTAGTGAGAGTGATGGTGGTGAGAGTGATGGTGGTGAGAGTGATGGTAGTGAGAGTGATGGTAGTGAGAGTGATGGTAGTGAGAGTGATGGTAGTGAGAGTGATGGTGGTGAGAGTGATGGTGGTGAGAGTGATGGTAGTGAGAGTGATGGTGGTGAGAGTGATGGTAGTGAGAGTGATGGTAGTGAGAGTGATGGTAGTGAGAGTGATGGTAGTGAGAGTGATGGTGGTGAGAGTGATGGTAGTGAGAGCGATGGTGGTGAGAGCGATGGTGGTGAGAGCGATGGTAGTGAGAGCGATGGTAGTGAGAGCGATGGTAGTGAGAGCGATGGTAGTGAGAGCGATGGTAGTGAGAGCGATGGTAGTGAGAGCGATGGTAGTGAGAGTGATGGTAGTGAGAGTGATGGTAGTGAGAGTGATGGTAGTGAGAGTGATGGTAGTGAGAATGATGGTGGTGAGAGTGATGGTAGTGAGAGTGATGGTAGTGAGAGTGATGGTAGTGAGGGTGATGGTAGTGAGAGTGATGGTAGTGAGAGTGATGGTAGTGAGAATGATGGTGGTGAGAGTGATGGTAGTGAGAGTGATGGTAGTGAGAGTGATGGTAGTGAGAGTGATGGTAGTGAGGGTGATGGTAGTGAGAGTGATGGTAGTGAGGGTGATGGTAGTGAGGGTGATGGTAGTGAGAGTGATGGTAGTGAGAGTGATGGTAGTGAGAGTGATGGTGGTGAGAGTGATGGTAGTGAGAGTGATGGTGGTGATAATGGTGGTGAGAGTGATGGTGGTGATGTTGGTGAGAGTGATGGTGGTGATAATGTTGGTGAGAGTGATGGTGGTGATAATGTTGGTGAGAGTGATGGTGGTGATAATGTTGGTGAGAGTGATGGTGGTGATGTTGGTGAGAGTGATGGTGGTGATAATGTTGGTGAGAGTGATGGTGGTGATGTTGGTGAGAGTGATGGTGGTGATAATGTTGGTGAGAGTGATGGTGGTGATAATGTTGGTGAGAGTGATGGTGGTGATAATGTTGGTGAGAGTGATGGTGGTGATGTTGATGGTGGTGATAATGTTGGTGAGAGTGATGGTGGTGATAATGTTGGTGAGAGTGATGGTGGTGGTGATGTTGGTGAGAGTGATGGTGGTGATGATGATGATGGTGGTGATAATGTTGGTGAGAGTGATGATAATGTTGGTGAGAGTGATGGTGGTGGTGATGTTGATGGTGGTGATAATGTTGGTGAGAGTGATGGTGGTGATAATGTTGGTGAGAGTGATGGTGGTGGTGATGTTGGTGAGAGTGATGGTGGTGATGGTGATGATGGTGGTGATAATGTTGGTGAGAGTGATGGTGGTGATAATGTTGGTGAGAGTGATGGTGGTGATGTTGATGGTGGTGATAATGGTGGTGATGATGATGATGGTGGTGATAATGTTGGTGAGAGTGATGGTGGTGGTGATGTTGGTGAGAGTGATGGTGGTGATGGTGATGATGGTGGTGATAATGTTGGTGAGAGTGATGGTGGTGATAATGTTGGTGAGAGTGATGGTGGTGATGATGATGATGATGGTTGTGATAATGTTGGTGAGAGTGATGGTGGTGATGTTGATGGCGGTGATGTTGGTGAGAGTGATGGTGGTGATAATGTTGGTGAGAGTGATGGTGGTTGATGTTGGTGGTGAGAGTGATGGTGGTGGTGATGTTGGTGAGAGTGATGGTGGTGATGATGATGATGGTGGTGATAATGTTGGTGAGAGTGATGGTGGTGATAATGTTGGTGAGAGTGATGGTGGTGATGTTGGTGAGAGTGATGGTGGTGATGATGATGGTGGTGAGAGTGATGGTGGTGATGTTGATGGCGGTGATGTTGGTGAGAGCGATGGTGGTGATAATGTTGGTGAGAGTGATGGTGGTTGATGTTGGTGGTGAGAGTGATGGTGGTGATGATGGTGGTGATAATGTTGGTGAGAATGATGGTAGTGAGAGTGATGGTAGTGAGAGTGATGGTAGTGAGAGTGATGGTAGTGAGAGTGATGGTAGTGAGAGTGATGGTGGTGAGAGTGATGGTAGTGAGAGTGATGGTAGTGAGAGTGATGGTAGTGAGAGTGATGGTAGTGAGAGTGATGGTAGTGAGAGTGATGGTGGTGAGAGTGATGGTGGTGAGAGTGATGGTAGTGAGAGTGATGGAGGTGAGAGTGATGGTAGTGAGAGTGATGGTAGTGAGAGTGATGGTAGTGAGAGTGATGGTAGTGAGAGTGATGGTGGTGAGAGTGATGGTGGTGAGAGTGATGGTGGTGAGAGTGATGGAGGTGAGAGTGATGGTAGTGAGAGTGATGGTAGTGAGAGCGATGGTAGTGAGAGCGATGGTAGTGAGAGCGATGGTAGTGAGAGCGATGGTAGTGAGAGCGATGGTAGTGAGAGTGATGGTAGTGAGAGTGATGGTAGTGAGAGTGATGGTAGGTGAGAGTGATGGTAGTGAGAATGATGGTGGTGAGAGTGATGGTAGTGAGAGTGATGGTAGTGAGAGTGATGGTAGTGAGGGTGATGGTAGTGAGAGTGATGGTAGTGAGAGCGATGGTGGTGAGAGCGATGGTGGTGAGAGCGATGGTGGTGAGAGCGATGGTGGTGAGAGCGATGGTAGTGAGAGCGATGGTAGTGAGAGCGATGGTAGTGAGAGCGATGGTAGTGAGAGCGATGGTAGTGAGAGTGATGGTAGTGAGGGTGATGGTAGTGAGAGTGATGGTAGTGAGAGTGATGGTAGTGAGAATGATGGTGGTGAGAGTGATGGTAGTGAGAGTGATGGTAGTGAGAGTGATGGTGGTGAGAGTGATGGTAGTGAGAGTGATGGTAGTGAGAGTGATGGTGGTGATAATGGTAGTGAGAGTGATGGTAGTGAGAGTGATGGTAGTGAGAGTGATGGTAGTGAGAGTGATGGTAGTGAGAGTGATGGTAGTGAGAGTGATGGTAGTGAGAGTGATGGTAGTGAGAGTGATGGTAGTGAGAGTGATGGTAGTGAGAGTGATGGTAGTGAGCATGATGGTAGTGAGAGTGATGGTAGTAAGAATGATGGTGGTGAGAGTGATGGTGGTGATAATGGTGGTGGTGATAATGGTGGTGGTGAGAGTGATGGTAGTGAGAGTGATGGTGGTGAGAGTGATGGTAGTGAGAGTGATGGTAGTGAGCATGATGGTAGTGAGAGTGATGGTAGTAAGAATGATGGTGGTGAGAGTGATGGTGGTGATAATGGTGGTGAGAGTGATGGAGGTGATATTGGTGGTGAGAGTGATGGTGGTGATGATGGTGAGAGTGATGGTGGTGATAATGGTGGTGAGTGATGGTGGTGATAGTGATGATGATGGTGGTGTTGGTGTAACACACTTGTGTGTATGCAACACTTTTGTATTGTATTGCTTGAGTGATATTAACCATCTAACTAACAATTTTTTTGTATTTCAGGAAGTTGAAGAGAAGGCTCCTCTATTGAAACAGCAGAGAAAAGATTATGAAAATGCATTGTCCACTGTTGATAGACTATCTGCATCACTGGAGTCGGCCATGTCGGTATGTGGTTCATCATTTTCTGTAATATATCTGCCTAATTTTGTTCTTTTATTAAATATTTTGTAGTTGCAACTTGTAAACAGTGGTATAATTACTATTTCATTCAATTCGTTTCTCAAGGAGTGTGTTATAATTACTATTTCATTCAATTCGTTTCTCAAGGAGTGTGTTATAATTACTATTTTATTCAATTTCTTTCTCAAGGAGTGTGAAAGATTTAGTACTGACGCGAATGAAGCAGTAGATAAATCAAAACATCTGGAACGGGAGAATGAACGGATGAAACTATTAACTGCTGATCTTGGTAATCAGGTAAGAAAATGTTGTTTTTTATCAGTAAACAAAGAAGTTTAAGTTGGGTTCAGTTTACTAGATGTTTTAGTGCAGCAAAGTTTAATTAACCGTACCGAAAAAGATGGTGACTTGTACATTTAACCACAATCCTTTGCGTGCAGTAAGTATTGTTTCTTGCAGAGTTATTTTAAGATTTGGTTTTAAAGCAATCAACTTTGGTAGGAGTGAAGTTCTTGCTTACTTAATCCATCTTAGCATGATAAACAATGTTTAGTGGTTATTTGAGTTGATATGACGTCGCAAAGCAGTGTGGTTAAATGTACCGTCGCCATCTTTTTCGGTACCGTCGATTGAGGTATGTTGAAATATCTTATTGTAGGTACAAGTATTGCTTAGAGGATCTGTACAAGCCAATGGAGGTAATGTGAATGCAGATGATCAACTAGGATCAACTGATGGAGTATCTAGTTCATCTGGAGTCATTTCAGAACATCTTGTCACATTCAGGTATGTTCACTTATTAACACTTTGAGGCCTGGACCTCTCCTTGTGCTGAATAAAATCGTCTGACGTTAGCCAGAATAAAATACTAAAGACTCGTAAAATAATAAATAATACTAAAGAGTTCAATAACCAAAATTCAATAACCAAATTCTGTTGAATCATTTACACATAATAATTATTATGTATTAATGAGCTTGTATGACCCTGATGTCTGTCTTATTGTGATTGGTCATCAGTTATAGGATTTGAGGTCAAAATAACGTTTTGTCCTCATACGGTAACCCACCAATTAAAGTAAGACAGACCTCACCTCAGCTGGGTCACTGGCGGGGGAGGGTGTGTGTGAAGCAAGCCCGTTGCAACTAAAGGCTTTTTCTATTGACGAATATAAGAGCCCAGCATAAAACACGAAGCAGTGGCATTTTTAGTGCAAAGTTTCGCAGAAACTTTGCAGTATTGTGATGGTGGCGAAAATTCACACGATACATACATGCATACATACATACATAGTGTAAACTTTTCCGGGGGGTGTGCCAAGTTTAGCGACATATAAGTTGTCGTGCTTGGATGAATAATATCGTTGTCAATAGGTACTTTAAAGAGTTTCACTGATAACTAAGACAATTTAGTAAAGTATCTGTGGATATCTCTTGAAAGACTTAAGTCAAATATTACATTTTAATCTTGAAGTATGTCGAGTCTAAAATCAGAATATAATGTTTTCCTCTGGGTGTTTTCCCCCCGGTTTATGTAGAAATCTTACTGCGCACGCGCGAAACTAAATTTTACAGCAAAAGTGAATACCATATAATGGCGGGGACACAAGAAGGTGCGACCGACAAGCGATTAATAGAGAGGAGGCAATGAATTTTCTTGTCAAAATAAGGACTATGTGGTCTAATTAAATATGGTCTGATCGAAAGGATTATATTGTCACATGTATTTCGAGGTAAGCGTATGTTCAGTAGTTTTTATTAGTTTATATTTCACTGTTGACGAATCGCGCCCAGCCGCCCAACTGCTAATTTTGAAATTTATAGAAAAACTAGAGATTTTCCTAAGGGTGGGCCTAAGTGCATAAACTTTCTTAGACGATAAACTCAGTACAATCATCGTCTTTTGTTTTGGTCGCTTGTGCTGCCGTGTTTAACACAATTCATCTTTTTTTCGCCTCTTCACGGTTTGGTGATTTCCAAATACTTTATATACACAACTATATTTTCATACTATTAAGGCCTACGACAATTGCCTCAGACAAAATTACAAGTCACAAACGACGTGTTTCCCATAACGCAGATACGCTGTATCATAGATTCGTAGTCCAGTTTATTTTGTGTCGATTCTCAAGACTGCCGTAGTTAGTTTTTCTTTGCCGACATATAAAAGTAATGTGTATCAAATCACCGCTTGAGAAGTCGGCTGTTTGCATAATTGCATCATCGCTGTACTTTTATAGTATAAATATCATACGACATTTAATGGCTGGTTACAGACGGCGTATTTTTTTATGAAATTTCAATTCGCAGTCGAGTTTAACATATAGCCGACTCGCCTGCTTTTGTTTTTATGTCAAGATACCTCGGGCTCAGTGAAAGTCAGCTCTAGTAAAGCAGCCGCCAGCCGAGTACCAAACTTTGAATCCTTTATCAATTCGCGTAATAGATTTAAACAAAAACAGATATTTTATAATAACAGAATAGTCGAAGGTCAAATGAGTTGTTTACGTGTCATTGATACGACCGGATATGAGAGATGAAATCATGTGAGGCATATGACGCCTAGCAACGGGAACGTTCTTTGATGTGATTGGCTGTCTAAATACGGAAATGGGTTTTTTGGTCACATGATATGCTGTTGTTTTGCACGTTTTCTTTCTTTTCGACGAGGTATTCGAGAAGTGAAGTTATGTCTGTTCTCTGCGACTTTTTACAATCCTGCGACTCTTTACAATCCTGCGACTCTTTACAATCCTGCGACTCGCCAGGAAGCTTCAGTTGGTAGCGAAATGCGAGTAGATGGCCAATGTGTCATCGACACAACGTTCAGTTGCCACGTTAGCACTTCAGGAGGCGATCAGATGTCAACGAACATTGCCAACGTTCAGTCGCCACGTTAGCATTTCAGATGCGAAAGGTGACGAAGTGTCAACGTGCACCGACACAGACCCAAAAGTTCACGGGTCTATCACAACGGTGAGCAATTGTGAACTCTATCAAAATCTATCAAATACTTATCAAAATCTACGAAACTTTGCACTATCCTTGGGTTCTAGTTAAAATATTTCTGCCTGGTCAATCTATAGCAAATATTCTAACGGCTTTTTGTTTAAACAACTTTGTCACAATGTGGTTGCAGTGGCTTTACTTAGGTGAAAAGAAGTTGGAGTGAAGGGAAGATCTCCAGGAGTTGAAATGTTAAAAAATCTGAAGACATTATTTTGTTTTGTTAAGAAATATTGAGGAATTGCAAGAGCAAAACCAGAAGCTCTTGACTGTCGTACGAGAACTGAGCGAGGAAAGAGAAAATCAGGAGAATACTAACCGTAGTGTGTAAGTAAATACTTTCTTCTTTACCTCATTTCTCTCCATCATTCTTTCATTCTTTTAGTTTCTAACCTTTTTTTATTTCTATTTTTAATCCGTTTTTCCCTTCTATTATATTTCCTTCTATATATTTTTATTTTTTCTTTCAACCATATTATTTTCTTTCTTTCTTTTCACTTGTCTTATTTGTCTGTTTTTCTTTCTTTTTCTTATTTTTCTTTTTATTCCCATCTTTTTCTTCATTACTGTTTACTTTCATTGTTAACTGCATTTTAGACACCATGATTTGAAACAGCAGCTAGATACCGCTCTTGGTGAATTAGAAGTGTTAAAAACAGCACGTTCTCGACAAATTCAAATGGTAAGAATAAAGATAGAAAGTGAACTAATATTTGGTTATGACACATCTCTTATTTTTTAATGATACTTACGTTAGCTAGATGTAACTAGGTCGTTAATGATTCTTGTATCTTAAAGTGTATATGAAACGAAAATTAAGTTTGTCTTATTTGAAAGAACTCTGAAAATAATGGGGAATATCAATTTACAGCTTTTTCATATTTTACTTTGTTCTTGAGATATTTAGACTTATTGATATTCAAATGAGATAAATTATGGTTCGTTTTTTCACTAATTAACATATTCGAAAATCGCGAATATTTTTAAGATTATTGAACAAAATCACTTGAAACTTTGCATATTGCTACAGTTCATGCAACTAAACATGAAAGACAAATTTCAAGTGATTTTGATCAATAACCTTAAAAATATTTACGATTTTCGAATATGTTAATTAGAAAAAAACGAACCATAAGTTATCTCATTTGAATATCACATAAGTCTAAATACCTCAAGAACTAAGTAAAATATGAAAAAGCTGTAAATTGATATTCCCCATTATTTTAAGAGTTCTTTCAAATAAGACAAACTTAATTTTCGTTTCATATGCACTTTAAGCAACTTGTAACTTATTTTTCTTCAGGTTGAGGCTCTTGTTCGTCAGAGGGATATGTACAGGGTATTACTTTCAAACACTGGTCAATCACCTGTAAGTTTTTAAATATTTTTTCTATAATTATAGTTTACTAAATGATGATGAAATAAACCAGTCCGTAATCTCGTCTGCGCATCAAAATCATGCGCTCTGCATTGGGATAAAACTTATTTCAGTTCATGACATCAGGCTGAGGTATACTATTTAGTAAATTCGGAAATTCAAATGAATCCTGTGACCTTTGCCAGATGTTATGGATTGAAATAAGTTTTATCCCGACGCAGAATGCATCATTGTGATGCGCAGTCGAGATATCTTTACGCTCTGGTTTATTGTCACGCATAGTAAAATAACAAAAGAGCTGTTTTTGGTTGGCTCCCTAAAAATGGGTTAAATTACAACCAACACTAGTGGATCATATTTTTATTTTACAGTCTTTTGTTTCGTACGTTATTAGTGTTTTCAGCTTGAGTTGGTAAAGTTTTTTCGTAAGTGAGAGTGTCTGGCTGGAAGGTTGTGGGTTCGAGTCCCGTCTGGAGCTCAGCTCGTTTTTCTCTGAGTTCACAATGTAACTTACAACAGCTTGTCAGCAAAAACATATGAAAAAGTCTTTTTTATTTCATCAAACTTTCTGTTTTGCTTTAGATTCCTCCTGAAATGCATGAGCACAGCATGACTACTTTACCCATTAGTTCCAATTTTAAAGAACAATCTCAAGACAACTTTGAAGAAACCAGACAAGCCTTAAAAGAACTCCAGAAAACGTTTGAATCCTACAAAACCAACAGATTGGAAAATGAAAGGTGAATCATCATTCCAAATCTACAGACAGCTATAAGAATTTAGAAGAGAAATATAACTGAAAAACACAATGAAGAAACTATTTTAATTGTTAACTTGCATTGTGATATACTGTAGTATGTTAGAGCTGGTATAATCATTGCAAAAATTGGTTTTTATTTAATTATTATATTATTATATTAAGACAACTTCAAGAAAAGAATGAAGAAATCCAATCGACAATCGCTGAACTCAACATTAAAAATGCAACTGTTTCCTCCCAGGTAAAGTATTGTAGCTGAGAAAAGCACAATTCAGCCAGCATTTAACTGCAGAATATGCGTTGTTTGGAGGTAGGTGCCGTTGGTGACCAGGCTAGTCAGCAATCTAGCCTTGTTAGCAAGCAAAGTAACTGTAAGCAAGCAATAGAAATTAGGGTAATCAGAGAAGCAATAGGCGTTTGCCATGACAACTCTGCCAAGGCAGACCACCGGCACCAGTCACACTGACAAGTCAGTGGAATAACATATACGATCTATAGGATTCTATACTTCGTATCTAACATGGGTGGGGGAAAGGGCGAAGGGGGAGCACCAGCTGAGCAAAGACGCTACTTGCAGCAAAGCAACAGACGCTCAATGAATCTCGAATGCGCGGGAAACCCCCTTAACGTAAGTGACGTAAGGGACTCCCCTAAAAAGGGGGACCGCAGGCCAACTACATCAGCAGTTTACTTCGCTTAAATAATATTCCTATATTTATTCACATATATAAAGCCATTTTTGAAATAAACTAAGTGCTCTCGCTGGTATATCAAACTTGAGCCAGTATATACAGTCAACTCTCGTTATGGCGGACACCCTGGGGACCGTCATTTGGTGTCCGTAATAACGAGAGTCCGCAATAGCGGGATGCGATGAAAATATCCCAATTTTAGGTTGTAAAATGACACTACAGTGTATTACTGCTTTTTTGTTTTAAAATGTCCAGTTTATTTCAATTTCTAGTTGACGTTTACTGTGATACATTAAGTACACAGCACAAGGCAAAATACAACTCAAAAATTTGTATTCAAATATTTTTTTTATTCCAAAACCAAAAACTACAACGGTAACATGAATCAGTAACATAAATATGTCACTCGATAAATTAAAAAGTCATTCACTTTCATGTGTTGAGAGCAAAATACGTCCAAGGTGTCCGTTGTAACGAGAGTAGAACGATAAAAATGTTTGTTGGTGACCACATGAAGTGTCCGCAATTCCGTAATAGCGAGAGTTATTTTAATACATTTCATAGTAGATTCAGCCGGGGATTTACCAACTGTCTGTCTGCAAGGCGAGAGTTGACTGTACAGGTAGAACTCAAAAAGACACAAAAAAGTGTTATTATTCTGTTTATTTTATTTTAATTACTAATTTGTATTTTATTTCAGTTAGAGCATGCTAACGAACGCTACAAGTTATTGGAGACAAACTGCAATGGTTACAAACGAGAAGCTGAAGCTCTGAGGGACAAATCACACAAGCTGTCTTTGTCCTGTGCCAAACTAGAAACATCACATGAACTAGCGAAACAAGAACTCAGTGAAGTCAAGGAAAAACTAGTCAAGAGTGAGGTAAGGAAGGAAGGAAAGAAGGAAGGAAGGAAGGAAGGAAGGAAGGAAGGAAGGAAGGAAGGAAGGAAGGAAGGAAGGAAGGAAGAGGAGGGAAGGAAGGAGGGAAGGAAGGAAGAAAGGAAGGAAGGAGGGAAGGAAGGAAGAAAGGACGGAAGGAAGGAGGAGGGAAGGAAGGAGGGAGGGAAGGAGGGAGGGAAGGAAGGAAGGAGAAGGGAAGGAGGGAAGGAAGGAAGGAAGAAAGGACGGAAGGAAGGAAGGAGGGAAGGAAGGAAGGAAGGAGGAGGGAAGGAAGGAAGGAAGGAAGGAAGAAGGAGGGAAGGAAGGAGGGAAGGAAGGAGGAGGAGGGAAAGAAGGAGGGAGGGAAAGAAGGAGGAGTGAAGGAAGGAAGGAGGGATGGGTGGAAAGAGTGTCGAAGGAAGGAAGAAAGGACGGACAGGTGGTTTGGACGGATGGAGTGGAAGGAGGGAGGGACCGTGTTATATGTCCTCTGGGTCTCTATCCAGGATCTTGGGTGTGGGTAGCAGACATTTTGAAGGAGAAACAATATAATTATATTACTTTTAAAATTTCAGGTTATGTATGAGAATATGCAACAAGAAAGAAATATCATTAAAGAAGCAGAAACAAGGTTGTTGGAGGAAAATAAATCACTAATAAACCAACAAAAAGGACAAAGTACTCTGTTGACAAACTTACAAGCAATACAGGTTCATAGTTTTTGTTGCTTTCTGCTCAAAA
Organism: Corallium rubrum; assembly: GCA_964035015.1. Taxonomy (NCBI): domain Eukaryota; kingdom Metazoa; phylum Cnidaria; class Anthozoa; order Scleralcyonacea; family Coralliidae; genus Corallium; species Corallium rubrum. Next base: position 6,233,123 of record OZ036016.1, read on the forward strand.
TATATTTGAAAATGAACTAACTTTATTTATACTGGATAACTCTACCAGTTGTATTTTAATTCCCAGATACTTTTTCTACATTTATTGTTTGTTCTTTTTACTTCAGAACAACTTGGAAAGACAAGAGTATGAGACGAGGACACGTTTAACGGGTCAAATTGATGGACTTGACCGAGAGCTTACAGTGTTGAAACAGAAGCTGCATTCTGATACTGACCATCACGAGAAAATTGTTGAATCATGGGAGGTTCGTGAGAACAGTGACTTCCTGATGATTCATTGCTTGCGGTTTTGAATAAGTGTTAAATTTGTTGCTTTTTTTGTTTGTTTAGTCTCAAATAAAGGAAACCAAACAACAACTTACAATGGAAATAGAACATCATCAAGATGCGAGAAACCAGCTCCAGACAATGAGAAATGAAGTAGATATGCTGAAAAATAAGGTTGGTTGGTCAATGACAGTGGTGGTGGTTTACAGTGTAGGTGGTCGTGTTGTAGGTGTAGGTGTTGTGGGTGATGGTGTTGTACAGTAAGTGATGGTGTTGTAGGTGTCGTGTTGGTGTTGTACAGTAGGTGATGGTGTTGTACAGTAGATGGTGTTGTAGGTGGTCGTGTTGGCATTGTAGGTGATGGTGTTGTACAGTAAGTGATGGTGTTGTAGGTGGTCATGTTGGTGTTGTACAGTAGGTGACGGTGTTGTACAGTAAGTGATGGTGTTGTAGGTGGTCGTGTTGGTGTTGTAAGTGATGGTGTTGTACAGTAAGTGATGGTGTTGTGCAGTAAGTGATGGTGTTGTGGGTGGTCGTGTTGGTGTTGCACAGTAAGTGATGGTGTTGTAGGTGGTCGTGTTGGTGTTGTAAGTGATGGTGTTGTACAGTAGGTGATGGTGTTGTAGGTGGTTGTGTTGGTGTTGTGATGGTGTTGTACAGTAGGTGATGGTGTTGTACAGTAAGTGATGGTGTTGTAGGTGGTCGTGTTGGTGTTGTACAGTAGCATGGCCAGAAATTTATCACGCCCGAGCAGCAAAGTATGCGCACTAACATACCAAATTTAGAAATTCAATATGGCGGAATACTATGTAACGATATACGAATTCTCACAAATGTTATGCGCAGAAGATAACAAGATACTGCAGCCAAGTTCCCCACGTCCACAACAATAGAAAATATTTCAATAATTACTCACCTCGAATCTTACGGCAAGACGATTTGCCAATTTTGTGCGTTAACCGCCTAACGAATACGTCTTATGCAAGTTCTTTACCATATTGGTTGCCTTTAAGGTCTAAATGTTGATGATTTTTGACACATCATACAGCTAATTCAAGAGTCGCCAGCCACGCTCCCCACGTCCAGTTCTATTGTACCAAGTTTGGTCGAAAAGTTTGTTAAAAGTAACAACATTTAAATGCAAAACCATTGTGCGAAATGGATTTTAATTTGGCTAATTTCAGCACAGACAGAAAGCAGTCTAATAACCGTAATGTCAAGACCAGAGTAAGCTCTTTGATTCAGTAAAATGACAACCAAAATCGTTCCATAAGCATCCCATGGCTCGTTTTCATCGCCATTTTGAACATAGAATATTTATAAAGCAAACTGCTGACTGAAATAATAGTGTTGTTTGTGGGCTCTTAAAATACAAAGATATTTTTCGGGATTTCAAAAAAATCCTTCGATGATGTAGTTACTTTCTTCTTTTTATCATTTTGAACATAAAAATCTGCAGTACTTAACTTGTTTAGTTCTTTATAGAACGCCATAATAACGCAATTTGATAAATTTTGATAATCCAGAACGATTGAGCCCACGATCACAATATACGCCGTCCCGCGGTCGCGTTCCCTGGTGTGATAAATTTCTGGCCATGGTGACGGTGTTGTACAGTAAGTGATGGTGTTGTACAGTAAGTGATGGTGTTGTAGGTGGTCGTGTTGGTGTTGTACAGTAGGTGATGGTGTTGTACAGTAGGTGATGGTGTTGTAGGTGGTTGTGTTGGTGTTGTAAGTGATGGTGTTGTACAGTAGGTGATGGTGTTGTAGGTGGTTGTGTTGGTGTTGTGATGGTGTTGTACAGTAGGTGATGGTGTTGTACAGTAAGTGATGGTGTTGTAGGTGGTCGTGTTGGTGTTGGTGTTGGTGTTGGTGTTGTACAGTAAGTGATGGTGTTGTACAGTAGGTGATGGTGTTGTAGGTGGTCGTGTTGGTGTTATAAGTGATGGTGTTGTACAGTAGGTGATGGTGTTGTAGGTGGTCGTGTTGGTGTTGTACAGTAGGTGATGGTGTTGTACAGTAGGTGATGGTGTTGTAGGTGGTCGTGTTGGTGTTGTAGGTGATGGTGTTGTACAGTAAGTGATGGTGTTGTAGGTGGTTGTGTTGGTGTTGTGATGGTGTTGTACAGTAGGTGATGGTGTTGTAGGTGGTCGTGTTGGTGTTGTAGGTGATGGTGTTGTACAGTAGGTGATGGTGTTGTAGGTGGTCGTGTTGGTGTTGGTGTTGGTGTTGGTGTTGGTGTTGGTGTTGGTGTTGGTGTTGGTGTTGGTGTTGGTGTTGGTGTTCTACAATAGGTGGTTGTGTTGGTGGTGGTGTTGTA
>OZ036016.1:6240713-6263213 GCA_964035015.1 Corallium rubrum
ATATGCAAACCACAGACACGGTACTGATTTCCTTTGTGCTTTCCTCATGAATTTACATATATATATATATATATATAACTACAGACGGTACCGTTTCGGCCTTTCGGGCCTCATCAGTGTAGTGCTGATGAGCAGGATGAAGGTAACTGCTTATGAGTCACCTTTGATGCCTCACAAAATGTGGGACATCAAAACCATGCCAGAGCGCTCAAACTGTATATATATATATAGCTGCAAATATTTAACTAATCTAGACTAAGATTCGTGACGATCAGTGTTGGCATTCTTGTTTAGCTGGAAACGTTCAATGTTAGACTTGAAGAAGCTGAAGAGAAGTGGAAGGAAGCTGTGAATAAGTTGAATGAATCTCAAATTTCTTGGGAAGGGCAAAAGAAGATTCAAGTCAAAGAAGTGGAAAAACTTGTTTCGCGCTGTGGTGAATTAGTCACCCAGAATTCTCTTCTTCACGAACAAGGGGAAAAGGTAATAAAAACACCTTCTTGTAAGAAGAAAGTAAATTGTCATGAAAAGCCCCATTAGATTATGTGTGTTTATTATTTATATTTTATCATTTAGCTTTCTCAACAAGTTCTCACTGCGCAGTCTCGTTCATCCAGCGACATTCGTCTATCTGCATTGAATGAGCCATCAGAAGAATCGGACGACAAGACGGTTAAAGATCTGTGGGAAGTAATCCGGTAATTAAAGAAACGTTGACAATCTTTAGGGTGGTGAACTTTGTTTGTTCGTTCGTTCGTTCGTTCGTTCGTTCGTTCGTTCGTTCGTTCGTTCGTTCGTTCGTTCGTTCGTTCGTTCGTTCGTTCGTTCGTTCGTTCGTTCGTTCGTTCGTTCGTTCGTTCGTTCGTTCGTTCGTTCGTTCGTTCGTTCGTTCGTTCGTTCGTTCGTTCGTTCGTTCGTTCGTTCGTTCGTTCGTTCGTTCGTTCGTTCGTTCGTTCGTTCGTTCGTTCGTTCGTTCGTTTGTTTGTCAATTAGTTATCTCTATAATTATTATTAATTATTTGTTCTCTACCAGGTTTATACGGAAAGAAAAAGAAATAGCTGAAACAAAACTTGAACTGGTACAGTCTGAATGTGTTCGCTATCAACAACGTTTGGCATATGTTGAAAAACAACTGACAGAGACAGAGGGCAACTTGGAGAGAGAAAGACGAAGATCAAATATGAGTGTGAAGGATTCGAAGGAACATGATGAGATTATGGAAAAAGTTGAAAAGTTTGGAGAAATAGAAGAACTAAACAAAGTATTGATTAGTGAGAAGGAATGTTTGATGAAGAGGATAGATGAAACTGACTCACAGGTAAATTAGAAAGAAATTGTATACTGAAGCTATGGTTGTAATGGTTTTTAAACTTTCTATTTTGAACAATGGACTCTACTCGACCAGAAACGGACTTGATTTGTTACTCGAGTGATTTAAGGGTGACTCTTTAGATGCTACGGCAATGGACAGTGGTCAGAAATAATGCATTAATTGTTTGAATGGTTATTCATTGTAGGTGAAGCAATTGCAACATGAAATGATGTCTTTGAAAGAAAGCATTAAGTCTTTAATCTCACAAAAGGATATGCTTGTTGGTGAAAAAACTGGACTGAAGAACGAGGTACGTTTATGCATATTAAAAGAATGGTTTAAGCTGTGAGACGGTGGGACTGATTTTGAGAAGAGTTTGCGTGTAACTAAGTCCCGTTTCAAACGTCGCTCTCCTCATGCGCCGAACCTAATACAAGTATTGAAGTGCGGCAAAAGAGCGACGTTTGAATGAATTAAGAGCGGCAGATTGTATTTGGAGCGCCAAGGCCTTTCGCCTTACGCGACGTTGGAGCGACTCTGATTCAAACGTCGCTCTCCTCATGTGCCGAACCTAATACAAGCATTGACGTGCGGCAAAAGAGCGACGTTTGAATGAATTAAGAGCGGCAGATTGTATTTGGAGCGCCAAGGCCTGTCGCCTTATGCGACGTTGGAGCGACTCTGATTCAAACGTCGAACTTCTCATGTGCCGAACCTAATGCAGAAATTATTTGAATGTATTATCGCTGCCACTGATCATGCGCAAGGTTCTTTTCCAGTTTTTAATAGTTTGAGGAATTAAGTTCGACGAATTAAGTTCGACGTTTGAATCGACGTCGCTCCAGAGCCGCTCCAACGTCCAATCTATTTGTATTAGGTTCGGCGCATGAGAAGAGCGACCTTTGAAACGCGTCTAAGCTTCATGTTAATCAGGCTTGAACACCAAGAAATGTTTCAACCTGGTTGCGGCTGGTCACGTGCCGCCTAAACGAATTTTAAATCATGGGAGGGGTGGTATTAAAGCTTTAGGAAGCTGCACACTCAATGACAATGCTACAACACAAGTCAGTTTTAATACTCATATTCTAAAATCTGATATTAGATTTAGGCGAACTATAAAGTTTATTAAAAGAATGAAAAAAGCGATTCAACAAATGTATTTATACCTGAGTTTCTGTTGATGACAAATGCGCGTGAAAGGACAGTCGACTTGATGTTGTACAGTTGCAATCTTTCCTGAATCGCTTCTTTCGGCACTTTTCGTCGCGGTTATCGGGGCATTGGCTGAAATGTCAATGCATTCTTGATGCGAGAGAAAGCGGTTTGGCTCTCGCAAATCAACTTCTTGAACTTTGTGAAATTTTGTAATCTTTTTTCACATGGCCTTTAGATTAAACGAGGAAGAGCACTCGTCGCAAGGAAGCCTTTTGCCGTAAGACATTTCGGCCGAATAAAGCAGTTCAAAATTTGCCTTGTACAAATTCTTAACTTAAGGTACTTCACATCACCAACACTGCGACAAAGTCGATATGTATTCGACGGTATGTACATATTTAGTCGATTGGTATATCTTCTTCGGGCTTACTTTAACTTTTGGATTCGACATGATCTTTTGTTCTTCGACGACGTACACCACAGAAGAAAGCGAGATACGTTTTGTCAACACCGAGTAGATATTTTGCGATCAGACAGACGTAATATATTATTTGTATAAACAAAACGGTGATTCGGTGAAGCGGTTGTAATTGTGCCTTTGTCACTCCTCCCTCAGTATTTTTTAAGTCGTTAATTGAACACCCCCCCCCCCCCCCCCCATTTTTAGGGGGCACGTGACCAGCCGCAACCATGGTCTTTTCGCAGCGGTGGGCAGAGCAGCGGAGATAAGACCCTGGGTACGAGGTTGGAAATGTTTCTGAGAGCCAGAAAAGGATCGCATTCTAAAAGTGTAATTTTTTTTTGTTGATGTTTAGATTCAGCGCTGGAGATCCAGAACAAATCAATTAATTGAGCAATGCAAACAACAACCTGATCCTGAAGATTTGAAGAAACTTCAAGAAGAAAAGAAACATCTTTTAGTGCAGCAAAAAACATCCAAAGATGAAACTCAGAAATATAAAGTTCAAGTAGATGCTCTGCGAAATGAAATCACAAGACAGCAAGCAGAAATTAACATCAAGAAGGTTCGTAGATATTTGGTGAAATTCACTATTTGTTTTTGCTCGAAATTTCTTATTTCTGATTGGCTAACGAGCGCACAATTTCGCAGACGGCGTGCAATGTTTTCGGACGAACTGTATATTTAGTAAAAAACAATATTTATTCTAGGCTGAAACAGCAAAGATCCAAGAAGAACTCAATTCATTAAAATCAAAGACAGAAGACAGCTCGGCGTCGACGAAGTTGCAAGAAGACTTTGAGAATTTGCAGAAGGAAAAAGAAGCCAAGATTGAAGAAGTTAATGAAAAAGAAAAGACAATAAGCCAAGTAAGATCATGTTTTTCTCCTCCAAAACAGTAAAATATTATACACTTAATGTCTGCTCCCGAGGGAAACAGTTAGTTTTGTTTTCGCGAGACGAAGTCGAGGGAAACATCGAGACTCGAGGGAAAACAAAACTGTTTCCCGAGGGAGCAGACATTAAGTGTTTTGTTATATAGCTTGAGTTTCGCCGAATAATTTCGACGTTTATCAAGGGAAAGTACACAAACAAAAAGACAAACTGAAAGACTTACCAAAACATTTCGTCTGGCTCTGTAATTTCACATCAAACAAATGAATATGAGTCTCAGAACAAAAGAACAGCAATACATTTCTCCAGTTAATCTTCACACATGCTTTGAAGACCTACAAATATTCTTTTTTTCTTGCCAAACAAGCTTTTTGTTTGTAGGAAACCGTGAAGAGTTCAAAGTTGTAGCTGTCAACAATTGAAGACTTATTGACCGAGCAGGCAATAAGTTCTCAATTATTGCCCGCTCGGTAGACATTGAAATTTAGCTCAGGTCATGTGACCACAAACCAACCAATGACAGTCATCGTTGTATCCAGCGAAACTCTAGCTATATAACAAATTGATTTATCTTTGACCAATAGAAATAATATGGAATTGGACTCACTACTGTCAAAGGATTTGTTTTCAAATGTATTTTTCTCCTTCATAGTTAAGGCGCATAGCTCGACGATACAGAACTCAATGTGATGAATTAGCGAAAGGAAAAGAAGATCTTGAAAAACGACTTTCTGAAGAAAAGCCATTGGAAGACTCAACAGAGCAAGAGGAGATTGTGAAAACTCTGACAGAGGAAAAAAAGACTTTGGAAGGCGAACTAGAAAAATTGACACAGACAATGACAGCATGCAAGGTAAGATACATTGAGGAAAATGCAATTCAACATGCCATAAAATCAACACCTAACATCTTAGCTGTGATCCGTGGTCTGAATTGTGTTGTATGGCGGGCGGCAGCTGGGAGCGTCTGATATGCCTCGACACGGCCACATTGATCTGCGTCCTTCGCAATTCAGCCGCTGGCTGCAAGTAAGGATGATTAGCCCCCAGTCCTTTATCCTTTACCTTTAATTATATTTTTTAATACGTAAAGTCATTTAGTATAAGCAGGGTGGTGTCCAATGCCCCCCTCTTCCCCGTCACAAGTCGCAGAGACATCCAAGTCTAGCAAAGTGAATTTTTTATAAACATACTTGAATGTCATTTGGATTCTCTCTCCCCTCCCCAGGAACACACATGTTTGGTGCTAAGAATTTATTTTTTTTGTTTTGCTTAGGAGAAAGAGGAAAAGAGCAAGAAAACATTGACCTCGGCTACGAAAAAGATACAACAGTTAACGAGTGAGTGATCTATTTATTTTCATGCTGCTTTATGTATTATCACCATAGCGATGTTTCTGTCTATCTTTGCATCATTACCAAGTACATATTCGTTGAAAATTCAAATGCCAAACTGACATTCTGTAAGTGGTTCAACAATTCCAACATCAGCAATTCCAACCTAGCATAACTTTTCTTCAATTTAATTGTCTTCTTAATATTTTTCAGGTTTAAATGATAAATATTTGAATGAAAATGAAGAAGTGAAGAAGACGCTTGAAGAAGTTCGCCAAGAAAAAAATGCTTTGATCCAAACCGCAACTGAAAGAGAAATGAGATTAACCGTATTGTCTACACAGTTTGAAGGCAAGCAATTGCGAATTGAAAAACAACTAAAAGAGAAAAACGAAGAATTAGAAAAATATATTCAGGAGAAAACAAAAGTAAAAGAACGAGAAGCTATCAAGGAACGGTAAGAATTTTTTTGACAGTAAGCTGTTGCGATAAATACCGCCACAAACGTTTGTACTAGTGTGGTGGTAGTTACAGGTAGACTGGTATACTAGTGTGGTGGTAGTTACAGGTAGACTGGTATACTAGTGTGGTGGTAGTTACACGTAGACTGGTTTACTAGTGTGGTGGTAGTTAGACTGGTTACTAGTGTGGTGGTAGTTACATGTAGACTGGTTTACTAGTGTGGTGGTAGTTACAGGTAGACTGGTTTACTAGTGTGGTGGTAGTTACAGGTAGACTGGTTTACTAGTGTGGTGGTAGTTACAGGTAGACTGGTTTACTAGTGTGGTGGTAGTTACAGGTAGACTGGTATACTAGTGTGGTGGTAGTTACAGGTAGACTGGTATACTAGTGTGGTGGGAGTCAGTCTGGTATACTAGTGTGGTGGTAGTTACAGGTAGACTGGTATACTAGTGTGGTGGTATTTACAGGTAGACTGGTATACTAATGTGGTGGTAGTTACACGTAGACTGGTTTACTAGTGTGGTGGTAGATAGTCTGATGTACTAGTGTGGTGGTAGTTAGTCTGATGTGCTAGTGTGGTGGTAGATAGTCTGGTATACTAGTGTGGTGGTAGTTAGTCTGGTGTACTATTGTGGTGGTAGGTAGTCTGGTATACTAGTGTGGTGGTAGTTAGACCGGTGTACTGGTGTGGTGGTAGATAGTCTGGTGTACTGGTATGGTGGTAGGTAGTTTGGTGTACTAGTGTGGTAGTAGTTAGTCTGGTGTACTAGTGTGGTGGTAGATAGTCTGGTTTACTAGTGTGGTGGTAGATAGTCTGGTTTACTAGTGTGGTGGTAGACAGTCTGGTGTACTGGTGTGGTGGTAGATAGTCTAGTATACTAGTGTGGTGGTAGTTAGTCTGGTTTACTAGTGTGGTGGTAGTTAGTCTGGTTTACTAGTGTGGTGGTAGATAGTCTGGTTTACTAGTGTGGTGGTAGATAGTCTGGTATACTAGTGTGGTGGTAGATAGTCTGGTGTACTGGTGTGGTGGTAGTTAGTCTGGTGTACTGGTGTGGTGGTAGTTAGTCTGGTTTACTAGTGTGGTGGTAGTTAGTCTGGTTTACTAGTGTGGTGGTAGTTAGTCTGGTTTACTAGTGTGGTGGTAGTTAGTCTGGTGTACTGGTGTGGTGGTAGTTAATCTGGTGTACTGGTGTGGTGGTAGATAGTCTGGTGTACTAGTGTGGTGGTAGATAGTCTGGTATACTAGTGTGGTGGTAATTAGTCTGGTTTATAGTGTGTGTGGTAGTTAGTCTGGTATACTAGTGTGGTGGTAGATAGTCTGGTTTACTAGTGTGGTGGGATAGTTTACTAGTGTGGTGGTAGATAGTCTGGTGTACTGGTAGATAGTCTGGTATACTAGTGTGGTGGTAGTTAGTCTGGTTTACTAGTGTGGTGGTAGATAGTCTGGTATACTAGTGTGGTGGTAGTCTGGTGTACTGGTGTACTGGTGTGGTGGTAGTTAGTCTGGTGTACTGGTGTGGTGGTAGTTAGTCTGGTTTACTAGTGTGGTGGTAGTTAGTCTGGTGTACTGGTGTGGTGGTAGTTAGTCTGGTTTACTAGTGTGGTGGTAGTTAGTCTGGTGTACTGGTGTGGTGGTAGATAGTCTGGTTTACTAGTGTGGTGGTAGTTAGTCTGGTTTACTAGTGTGGTAGTAGATAGTCTGGTGTACTGGTGTGGTGGTAGTTAGTCTGGTGTGGTGGTAGTTAGTCTGGTATACTGGTGTGGTGGTAGATAGTCTGGTTTACTAGTGTGGTGGTAGTTAGTCTGGTGTACTGGTGTGGTGGTAGATAGTCTGGTGTACTGGTGTGGTGGTAGTTAGTCTGGTGTGGTGGTAGTTAGTCTGGATTACTAGTGTGGTGGTAGTTAGTCTGGTATACGAGTGTGGTGGTAGATAGTCTGATGTACTGGCGTGGTGGTAGTTAGTCTGGTGTACTGGTGTGGTGGTATTAGTCTGGTTTACTAGTGTGGTGGTAGTTAGTCTGGTGTACTATTGTGGTGGTAGTTAGTCTGGTATACTGGTGTGGTGGTAGATAGTCTGGTGTACTAGTGTGGTGGTAGATAGTCTGGTTTACTAGTGTGGTGGTAGATAGTCTGGTATACTGGTGTGGTGGTAGATAGTCTGGTGTACTTGTGTGGTGGTAGATAGTCTGGTGTACTAGTGTGGTGGTAGATAGTCTGGTGTACTAGTGTGGTGGTAGTTAGTCTGGTGTACTGGTGTCGTGGTAGTTAGTCTGGTTAATTACTAGTGTGGTGGAAGATAGTCTGGTGTACTAGTGTGGTGGTAGTTAGTCTGGTGTACTGGTGTCGTGGTAGTTAGTCTGGTTAATTACTAGTGTGGTGGTAGATAGTCTGGTGTACTAGTGTGGTGGTAGATAGTCTGGTATACTAGTGTGGTGGTAATTAGTCTGGTTACTGGTGTGGTCTGGTTACTAGTGTGGTGGTAGATAGTCTGGTTACTAGTGTGGTGGTAGTAGTCTGGTTTACTAGTGTGGTGGTGTAGTCTGGTTACTAGTGTGGTGGTAGATAGTCTGGTGTACTGGTGTGGTGGTAGTTAGTCTGGTTACTGGTAGTACTGTTTACTAGTGTGGTGGTAGTTAGTCTGGTTTACTAGTGTGGTGGTAGTTAGTCTGGTTTACTAGTGTGGTGGTAGTTAGTCTGGTGTACTGGTGTGGTGGTAGTTAATCTGTGTACTGGTGTGGTGGTAGATAGTCTGGTGTACTAGTGTGGTGGTAGATAGTCTGGTATCAGTGTGGTGGTAATTAGTCTGGTTTACTAGTGTGGTGGTAGTTAGTCTGGTATACTAGTGTGGTGGTAGATAGTCTGGTTTACTAGTGTGGTGGTAGATAGTCTGGTGTACTGGTAGATAGTCTGGTATACTAGTGTGGTGGTAGTTAGTCTGGTTTACTAGTGTGGTGGTAGATAGTCTGGTATACTAGTGTGGTGGTAGTCTGGTGTACTGGTGTACTGGTGTGGTGGTAGTTAGTCTGGTGTACTGGTGTGGTGGTAGTTAGTCTGGTTTACTAGTGTGGTGGTAGTTAGTCTGGTGTACTGGTGTGGTGGTAGTTAGTCTGGTTTACTAGTGTGGTGGTAGTTAGTCTGGTGTACTGGTGTGGTGGTAGATAGTTTGGTTTACTAGTGTGGTGGTAGTTAGTCTGGTTTACTAGTGTGGTAGTAGATAGTCTGGTGTACTGGTGTGGTGGTAGTTAGTCTGGTGTGGTGGTAGTTAGTCTGGATTACTAGTGTGGTGGTAGTTAGTCTGGTTTACTAGTGTGGTGGTAGTTAGTCTGGTATACGAGTGTGGTGGTAGATAGTCTGATGTACTTGCGTGGTGGTAGTTAGTCTGGTGTACTGGTGTGGTGGTAGTTAGTCTGGTTTACTAGTGTGGTGGTAGTTAGTCTGGTGTACTATTGTGGTGGTAGTTAGTCTGGTATACTGGTGTGGTGGTAGATAGTCTGGTGTACTAGTGTGGTGGTAGATAGTCTGGTTTACTAGTGTGGTGGTAGTTAGTCTGGTATACTGGTGTGGTGGTAGATAGTCTGGTGTACGTGTGTGGTGGTAGATAGTCTGGTGTACTAGTGTGGTGGTAGATAGTCTGGTGTACTAGTGTGGTGGTAGTTAGTCTGGTGTACTGGTGTCGTGGTAGTTAGTCTGGTTAATTACTAGTGTGGTGGAAGATAGTCTGGTGTACTAGTGTGGTGGTAGTTAGTCTGGTGTACTGGTGTGGTGGTAGTTAGTCTGGTTTACTAGTGTGGTGGTAGATAGTCTGGTGTACTGGTAGATAGTCTGGTATACTAGTGTGGTGGTAGTTAGTCTGGTTTACTAGTGTGGTGGTAGATAGTCTGGTATACTAGTGTGGTGGTAGTCTGGTGTACTGGTGTACTGGTGTGGTGGTAGTTAGTCTGGTGTACTGGTGTGGTGGTAGTTAGTCTGGTTTACTAGTGTGGTGGTAGTTAGTCTGGTGTACTGGTGTGGTGGTAGTTAGTCTGGTTTACTAGTGTGGTGGTAGTTAGTCTGGTGTACTGGTGTGGTGGTAGATAGTCTGGTTTACTAGTGTGGTAGTAGATAGTCTGGTGTACTGGTGTGGTGGTAGTTAGTCTGGTGTGGTGGTAGTTAGTCTGGATTACTAGTGTGGTGGTAGTTAGTCTGGTTTACTAGTGTGGTGGTAGTTAGTCTGGTTTACTAGTGTGGTAGTAGATAGTCTGGTGTACTGGTGTGGTGGTAGTTAGTCTGGTGTGGTGGTAGTTAGTCTGGTGTACTGGTGTGGTGGTAGTTAGTCTGGTTTACTAGTGTGGTGGTAGTTAGTCTGGTGTACTGGTGTGGTGGTAGTTAGTCTGGTTTACTAGTGTGGTGGTAGTTAGTCTGGTGTACTGGTGTGGTGGCAGATAGTCTGGTTTACTAGTGTGGTGGTAGTTAGTCTGGTGTACTGGTGTGGTGGTAGATAGTCTGGTGTACTGGTGTGGTGGTAGTTAGTCTGGTGTGGTGGTAGTTAGTCTGGATTACTAGTGTGGTGGTAGTTAGTCTGGTATACGAGTGTGGTGGTAGATAGTCTGATGTACTGGCGTGGTGGTAGTTAGTCTGGTGTACTGGTGTGGTGGTAATTAGTCTGGTTTACTAGTGTGGTGGTAGTTAGTCTGGTGTACTATTGTGGTGGTAGTTAGTCTGGTATACTGGTGTGGTGGTAGATAGTCTGGTGTACTAGTGTGGTGGTAGATAGTCTGGTTTACTAGTGTGGTGGTAGTTAGTCTGGTATACTGGTGTGGTGGTAGATAGTCTGGTGTACTTGTGTGGTGGTAGATAGTCTGGTGTACTAGTGTGGTGGTAGATAGTCTGGTGTACTAGTGTGGTGGTAGTTAGTCTGGTGTACTGGTGTCGTGGTAGTTAGTCTGGTTAATTACTAGTGTGGTGGAAGATAGTCTGGTGTACTAGTGTGGTGGTAGTTAGTCTGGTGTACTGGTGTGGTGGTAGTTAGTCTGGTATACTAGTGTGGTGGTAGATAGTCTGGTGTACTAGTGTGGTGGTAGATAGTCTGGTATACTAGTGTGGTGGTAATTAGTCTGGTTTACTAGTGTGGTGGTAGTTAGTCTGGTATACTAGTGTGGTGGTAGATAGTCTGGTTTACTAGTGTGGTGGTAGATAGTCTGGTGTACTGGTAGATAGTCTGGTATACTAGTGTGGTGGTAGTTAGTCTGGTTTACTAGTGTGGTGGTAGTTAGTCTGGTTTACTAGTGCGGTGGTAGATAGTCTGGTATACTAGTGTGGTGGTAGTCTGGTGTACTGGTGTACTGGTGTGGTGGTAGTTAGTCTGGTGTACTGGTGTGGTGGTAGTTAGTCTGGTTTACTAGTGTGGTGGTAGTTAGTCTGGTGTACTGGTGTGGTGGTAGTTAGTCTGGTTTACTAGTGTGGTGGTAGTTATCTGATTTACTAGTGTGGTGGTAGTTAGTCTGATTTACTAGTGTGGTGGTAGTTAGTCTGGTGTACTAGTGTGGTGGTAGTTAGTCTGGTGTACTGGTGTGGTGGTAGTTAGTCTGGTTTACTAGTGTGGTGGTAGATAGTCTGGTTTACTAGTGTGGTGGTAGATAGTCTGGTTTACTAGTGTGGTGGTAGTTAGTCTGGTTTACTAGTGTGGTAGTAGATAGTCTGGTGTACTGGTGTGGTGGTAGTTAGTCTGGTGTGGTGGTAGTTAGTCTGGTGTGGTGGTAGTTAGTCTGGATTACTAGTGTGGTGGTAGTTAGTCTGGTATACGAGTGTGGTGGTAGATAGTCTGATGTACTGGCGTGGTGGTAGTTAGTCTGGTGTACTGGTGTGGTGGTAGTTAGTCTGGTTTACTAGTGTGGTGGTAGTTAGTCTGGTGTACTATTGTGGTGGTAGTTAGTCTGGTATACTGGTGTGGTGGTAGATAGTCTGGTGTACTAGTGTGGTGGTAGATAGTCTGGTTTGCTAGTGTGGTGGTAGTTAGTCTGGTATACTGGTGTGGTGGTAGATAGTCTGGTGTACTGGTCTGGTGGTAGATAGTCTGGTGTACTTGTGTGGTGGTAGATAGTCTGGTGTACTAGTGTGGTGGTAGTTAGTCTGGTGTACTTGTGTGGTGGTAGATAGTCTGGTGTACTAGTGTGGTGGTAGATAGACTGGTGTACTAGTGTGGTGGTAGTTAGTCTGGTGTACTGGTGTCGTGGTAGTTAGTCTGGTTAATTACTAGTGTGGTGGAAGATAGTCTGGTGTACTAGTGTGGTGGTAGTTAGTCTGGTGTACTAGTGTGGTGGTAGATAGTCTGGTGTACTAGTGTGGTGGTAGTTAGTTCTGGTGTACTAGTGTGGTGGTAGTTAGTCTGGTGTACTAGTGTAGTGGTAGTTAGTCTGGTTAATTACTAGTGTGGTGGTAGTTAGACTAGTATACTGGTGTGGTGGTAGTTGCAGTATGTCATTTTACTTCTGTGGTGTTTATTGTGTTTTGATTTGTTTTTTGTTTGTTTTTTTAAGTGAGAATGAAACGCTAAAGAAACGTATTCAACAATACCAACGTCTGATGCTTCAAGCTCAACAGAAACTCAAATCTCAAGCATCATTACGCGTAGCAGCTACTCAAGGTCAGAGTGTGACAAGTGGAGCAAGTACTAGTACTGGAGTGGAGAATACAAGTAAAGAACTGGTGACTAGTCAATGTTCTTCGAATACTGTACCACCCACAGCGGCTATAAAACCAACTGCTACACCAGCCACTTCCGTACCAGTTCGTCCAGCAAGCACACCAACCGCCAGCATTCGACCAATGGCAATGACGGCGGCTACAGTTCAACCTACTCCAACAGCAACAGTGCCGCCTACAGTAACGACTCAGCCGACTGCTGTGGCTATTGTCTCAGCAGTGAACGAACCCATTACGGCGACTTCCGTTGCGTTACGAACCCAAGCCTCAGCCAGTATCACTGTGCAAGCTCCTGCCACTCCTCTAGTGTCTTCTGTTCTGCCTTCAGTGTTGTCTGAAGTAACCTCGTCACCTTCTGTTTCAGTGAGGCCAATTACATCATCAAACGTTTCGACTATAATTGCTATGGCGACTTCAAGTATGGAGGTCAATGAAGAGAGACCTGCTGATGTCGTCATCAGTAGTGAAGAACGACCTTCAGCGTTTTATACAGGATTTGATACCATACAGCAGAGGTACGTTGCAGTAGCCTGCTTTTCACGCTAACCACCACTACCATCTACATAGATTAACTGATTTCTAAACTGGGTGTCGCTGTTCCGGGGGGTACAGAATATCCAGGCCAGGGGGTGTTGTAGTATATCACAAGAGGATCCTCCCTAGAATGAAACGTTTTGTTAACACTGGCTGGCATGAATATTGGAGAAACCAGAATATTTCAGTAGTGTTATAAATGCCTTATATTATGGTTTTTAACTTTTTTTAGTGATGTGAGTAAGGTTGCGTCAAGTCAGAGGGAAAGCGTTGACAGTCCGCAGCCGCATGGATCAAAACGCCCTCGCGATTACGAAAGGTTTGTGATGATGATGATCATGATGATGAGGATGATGTTGATAATGTTGATGATGATGATGATGATAGTGATGTTGATAATGATGATGATGATGATGATAGTGATGATGTTGATGATGATGATGTTGATGATGATGATGATGATGATGATGATGATAGATGACCAAAGTAAAATATTTTGTTCCCTCGTTCGCTATGGTTATGCAAATTACAGGTCGAGAAAGTATAAATTTCAGTGCTCTACTGCTATATTTCTTTCTTTCGGCTTTTGAAATTGCACAGTAGTTTTTCGACGTATGGAGAATGCCACCTCGTCGTCCTAGAAAAGAACTGGACTCGAAACGAATACAAAACTCGCTCCGAGCGAACATTCTAACTTCGGTAAGTTCTTGTATTAATTTTGACCAGCATATCAATCTGTGTGAAGATACCAAAGGAACACGGTAATTTAAACTACGTATTTTCTATCCATGTTTATGTTATAGATTACTGACGATCTACGTGCAGTAGGATGTCGCGCTACTTGGAGGGTAAGCGACGACGATTTAAAACTAGCTACGAACCAGATTACGTCGAAACGGTTGCAATTGGACGAGGCTCTTACTGGTATGCACGGCGTTCAATTTTTCTTCTCATGTATATCTAGTGTATGCTCGAATGCGAAAGAAGCTAAAGGTCCTAGCGGTGAACAGCACGATGTTGAGGAAGAGGAGAAAAGCTATCCAGCCATTGGCTATTTCATAGTTTATCGAGAAACAGAGACGTGTAGCGAGAATTTATTATTTGCTGCACTGCACAACCAGGATATGGAGCCTGCAATACGACCAATCAAGACCAGGGCGAGAAAATCGACAAACGACATAATGGAGAAGGCTGCTAGACAGTTGTTTTTGGTGCTGAAAGACCACAATAATTCAATGGTCCAAGAAATTGTTGACATCTCTAACGCCTTTTGTTATGAACACGCGGCTCAAACAACCTCTGCCGAAGACGACGATACGCACTTCACAACTGAACCAACGCATTTCCCGACAACTCCATGCCGTCTTGTGGTGGTAAATCAGCACGAGTTTAATGAGAAGTTGTACACAGCTACAGAGATGCTTCAATCCGACGGCCTGCTGGTAGAAATAGATTCTACTACTAATGTGAACTTGCGACCGCCTTGTTTCTCTGCCCCTAATGCAGTCGCGTTGACTATGAAGAAAATTGAAAGAGTTATGAAATTATGCCATCACGCCTTATACCGTTCTGATATCTACGCCAAGCCACCGAACGCAAGAATAACCTACGTAAAAATGATGGACGCAAAGAGCTATCTCCATAAGCTTTTAACCAACCAGACAATCCAAGAGGACGTTCTGAAGCATTTTCAAGTGCTTGAAAGACTTCTCTGCCATCCAGCCTGCGAGATGATCGAACAAATAAAGTTCGACCTGGACCTTATAGAAGTATCGAATGGTTATTGTTTGTCAATAAGTTCAAAGACCTTCATAGAATGTCCGATAACTGAATGCCAACGTGGAAAATTATCACCACGCGCGTTTGTTCCGTACGACTGTTCCACCCCACCAGAACCGCTGTATTTCCGAGAAGGTACGTTCTGATTTTTGAATTGCGCATATCTTTGCAATAGTCTACCTGCAGACCTCCGATCATCGCAGTTACTGCAATTATAATTTAAAAACTGCCGCCTTTGGACTTTTACATTGCAATTATGCAAAACAGTACATTCTTATTTTTAATTTAAGTCTGTGAGTTATTGGTTTACTTATATAGTCTGTACTCTATTGTACTCCACTGTACCCTACTCTACTCTATTGTACTCTATGGTACTCTGCTGTACTATACTCTACTCTACTGTTCTCTACTGTTCTCTAGTGTACTCTACTATACTCTACTATACTTTATTGTACTCTACTCTGCTGTACTTTACTTTACTCTACTGTACTCTACCGAACTGTACTTTACTCTACTTTACTCTACTGTACTCTACTGTACTCTAATGTACTCTACTCTACTCTACTCTACTCTACTCTACTCTACTCTACTCTACTCTACTCTACTCTACTCTACTCTACTCTACTCTACTCTACTCTACTCTACTCTACTCTACTCTACTCTACTCTACTCTACTCTACTCTACTCTACTCTACTCTACTCTACTCTACTCTACTCTACTCTACTCTACTCTACTCTACTCTACTGTACTAGATTTCACTTTTCAGTACTGGACTGGACTGTATCTTATCAGAATTGTACTGTTCTGATGGTTTTACCGCGTTTTATTAAACTTTGTTCTATGTTTATGTCTAAGGTATCTTGAACTCGTTCAGCGAAGTTGGTGTCAGGGTGAATTTTCTTAACAAAGTGTACCAGTGCCTCATGGCATCACGAATGCCACAAAAAGTAAAAAAGCTTGTAGTTGCTGGACCCAAAGATTCTGGCAAGACGTCGTGGGCCGCGATATTCCATCGTCTTATTCCGGCAGCATGCATTGCTTCCATAACAAGTGAAGGGCGGTTTTCTGCATCTATGATTACGGAGGATACACAATTGGTGTTCGTGGACGAGTGGTCTGAGCGTACCCTTCACTCTGATCTCGCGAAGACCATATTACAAGGTGGATGGATGGTTACGGCGATAAAACATGGGCCACCTAAGTGCATAATGAACAATAGTCCATATTATATCACAACGAATCACGTGCCCGACTTCCGTCAAGAGGACGACAACGTGAAACGGCGAATCGTAGTCTTCACCACAACATCTTTGCCACAAACCATACCTGGAGTGGACCGTTGGATATTCGACCACGCCATGGACTGTCTGGCATGGATCATCGACGAAATCAACGCCCATCACCACCTGATAGATGCAGAAGAACTGTGGTATGAGCCAGACAACAATCGACAAACGACAATCGAAATCAATGAAGGAGAGGCACTGTTCGAAAGCAGTAATATGCGCGAAATTTGCAATTCGGATATCAAAGAATTCACCAGTTCGTCCCCTAGCCAGGCTGACGTCATTCATAGAAGCTTTACCGCTGAAGCGCGTTGTCGACGTCTTGCACGAAAGAGGCGTGCGAATCGTTCAAATCTCAGTGGCGACGAGGAGTCCTTCGAAGACGAACTATTCCCTCTTCCCGCGTCTCAGTGTAGCACCGACAACGGTAACGCACCTCCCACCAAAGACGATCCCCTTTCGATCACTTTCACTGAGTCAAATATAAGCCAAGAATCATTTGATGAACAGGATAACTTCGACAGGACACTGATCGAAACATTGGCTCGTGACGAAGACCGAGAATCTCATCGCGAAGATCAAATCGCCCATGCGCATGTATCTGGCCCGCAATATACTACAATGTCCAATGAGCTGGATCAGTTGTCTACAACGCTTATCCAACCACTCGTTGCTAGCGAAGACCCAAAATCGTGCCGTGAAAAACAAACCGTTACCGAAACATGTGCTCGTGATACGACAGAAGAATTAGGATGCGGCTCGCCTACAGGTTTAAACAAGTCAGATATGGAGAGGCCTGATCGATCAAGCCTGCTCCAACCAGCTGGTCCTGCACAGGAGACTGCGGAATGCAACAAAGAAAGCGACAACAAAGGGACATTATTTGGTGCGCAGTTTCCCACGGAATCTCACTGGATCATGAACGACAAAAAGTACCTCGCTGAAGTTGCTCATCTAATCGAATCGAACTTTTGCACAGATGTTAACAGAGTTCACGTAACCTCTTTTATACAACGGAAGAAAAGAATGCAGTTAAAAAGAACCAAAGAACAGAGGGACTTTTGGGTAGAAGCGAACCCTGAAACTGACGCATGGATGGTGGTTATCGGCGAACAACGGGAAGTGTTTGATCTAAAGGCTTTCGCAGCGGCATACCCAGACATCCAGAAATACCTTGAGCGTCTTAGAAAGATGGTTAATGTTCAGGTCCTGCCCTGTTCTTGTCCACTCGCTAAGGTATTGGCGGATAGTAAAAAACAAACCGGCGAAACTTCAGAACAAGTTGAAACGGGTGACACAGAAGATATGGACAGCCAAGGACTGCCAAGACGTCCTCAACTTAGCTCGCAGACTTATTGGAGAAAAATCAAGGGTTGGAGGCCATGGTAATCCGCGTTTTCTGCATAAAACTTTCTGACTTGTTCTCATAAATATAATTATTAAACTTTTTTTTGTGACACGTTTTAAATAAGAGAATATATCTTATCCGTAAATGTTGAATTAAAAGAAATTGTTCAGCGTTTACGGAGTATCTATTGTTTGTGTCCATTTTATTGATTGCCAACAGGAAATTCTGTCTGTATGTCCTGCTCTTCAAAAAATGTTGATACTTTCGTTTAGAATTCAGAAACATCAATACCTTTATATCCATATGTTTACCTACCTACCTATCTAATCTCACCTAATCCTAATCTAACGGTAATCTAATGGTCATCTAAGGCTAATCTGATCTAATCTGATCTGATCTAATCATCTAATCTAAATCATCTGATCTAATCATCTAATCTATCTAATCTAATCTAATCTAATCTAATCTAATCTAATCTAATCCTCTAATCTAATAATCTAATCCTCCAACCCTCTAATCTAATCATCTCATCCAATCTAATCAAATCAAATCTAATCTAATCATCTAATAAAATAATCTAATCTAATCTAATCCTCTAATCTAATCAAATCATCTAATCATATAATCTAATAATCTAATCTAATCTAATCTAATCTAATCTAATAATCTAATCTATTCATCTAATCAGATAATCTAATCTAATCATGGAATCTAATCACCTAATCTAATCTAATCTAATCATCTAATCTAATCTAATCTAATCTAATCTAATCTAATCTAATCTGATCTAATCTAATCTAATCTAATCTAATCTAATCTAATCTAATCTAATCTAATCTAATCTAATCTAATCTAATCCTCTAATCTAATCTAATCTAATCATCTAATCTAATCATCTAATCTAATCATCTAATCGAATCATCTAATCTAATCTAATCTAATCTAATCTAATCTAATCTAATCTAATCTAATCTAATCTAATCTAATCCTCCAACCCTCTAATCTAATCATCTCATCCAATCTAATCAAATCTAATCTAATCATCTAATAAAATAATCTAATCTAATCAGATAATCTAATCTAATCATGGAATCTAATCATCTAATCTAATCATCCAATCTAATTTAATCTAATCTAATCATCTGATCTAATCTATCTAATCTAATCTAATCTAATCTAATCTAATCTAATCATCTAATCTAATCTAATTTAATCTAATCTAATGTAATCTAATCATCTAATCTATTGGTCGGGTGTAATGTAATCATCTAACCTAGTCCTCTAATCTAATCACCAAAACTTATTAGTTGGTATACAAAACGACCGGCTACCTGGCTACTAGATATAAACCATAGTAAAATTGACCGGCTACCGACCGGCTACCATACGAAAACGACGGGCTACCGTACATTGTAGCCGGTGGCTCGGATTAAATCTAATCCTATGCAAATGAACCCAAACTTATTAGTTGGTATACAAAACGACCGGCTACCTGGCTACTAGATATAAACCTTAGTAAAATTGACCGGCTACCGACCGGCTACCATACGAAAACGACGGGCTACCGTACATTGTAGCCGGTGGCTCGGATTAAATCTAATCCTATGCAAATGAACCCAAACTTATTAGTTGCTATACAAAACGACCGGCTACCTGGCTACTAGATATAAACCTTAGTAAATTGACCGGCTACCGACCGACTACCATACGAAAACGACGGGCTACCGTACATTGTAGCCGGTCGTTCGGATTAAATCTAATCTTATGCACGTGAACGAAGTAAATCCTGCTTCGTTTGCATATAAGATTAGATTTAATCCGAGCCACCGACTACAATGTACGGTAGCCGGTCGTTTTCGTATGGTAGCCGGTCGGTAGCCGGTCACTTTTACTAAGGTTTATATCTAGTAGCCAGGTAGCCGGTCGTTTTGTGTACCAACTAATAAGTTTGGGTTCATTAGCATAGGATTAGATTTAATCCGAGCCACCGGCTACAATGTACGGTAGCCCGTCGTTTTCGTATGGTAGCCGGTCGGTAGCCGGTCACTTTTACTAAGGTTTATATCTAGTAGCCAGGTAGCCGGTCGTTTTGTATAGCAACTAATAAGTTTGGGGTCATTTGCATAGGATTAGATTTAATCCGAGCCACCGGCTACAATGTACGGTAGCCCGTCGTTTTCGTATGGTAGCCGGTCGGTAGCCGGTCAATTTACTAAGGTTTATATCTAGTAGCCAGGTAGCCCGTCGTTTTGTGTAGCAAGTAAGTTGTTGATCATTTGCATGGGAATAGAATTTATGATGAGAGAAGTTTTTGTTCGAATAATTGCAACAAGCAAACGTAAAATAAAGGAGGTTATCCCTGCCGAACAATATATAGTCCGCAGTGGGAATTTGGCTATTGCTGCTATAAGTATAAATATTCGAAATTTCGCATAATAAAGCTGCACTAGAAACCGTTTTAGTTCGCCGTTTAATGCCGCAACGAGATGCTGCTGTTGAATGGAAATCCTTGGACGGGGCTTTCAAGAAAGCAAGAAGACTTCACTTTGATGAAGACGAGCACGGTTTACATCACTGCCCGGTCCCTGAATGCGACCACCCAGGCTTCACTAGTCCTCGAGGTTGTCGGAAGCATGTGAATATAAAGCATCCTTGGTACAAATATTTCGACAAGAAACCGAGAATCGTAACCGTTTCACTGCAAGCAAAGTCCGATGTCAAGACGACAAGGAATAAACTGACAATCCCTTGCTGTTCGTCCGAAAATGAGTTTTCTCGTTCGTTTGTGCTTTGGTTACAGAGTACTGCTGGTGGTGGCCAGACAGAAAAACAAGCAGACATCTCGGTCACGCGAGCTCTTAAGTTCATTAAATTTTGTTGTTTACAGTGGGGAGAAGATGAATCAACGGTGCTATCGACCGTTGAATTCATCGATTATTTTCTCGGTTGTTCCAAATTATTGACCGGTTTTCTCGATGACCTCCAGTCTACATGGAAAATGGGTCAATCCGGTCAACTAGGTTACGTAAGAAGCATTTCGGAATTGTTAGATTTTCGTAAGTTTAATTCGCCACCAGGTTCGGTGCTCCAGAATTTCTCAGTAACGGAAGTATATATAAAACGAGCAAAGAAGTGCCTTGCCAAACAAATGCGATCACACTGGACTGCAGATCTTGATTTAGAAACTCTGGAATCTAGAAGAAGCTGGGCGTCTTTAAGCGAATTGCAGGTGGTCATACCTTTTCACATTAATCGCTACAAGGAAATGTTAGAAGATTGTAGGAAAGGATCGACAGTTGTAACTGCAACTAACTTAACATTTGCTACGCGATTTCTCGCAATGTTCATGTTTTTCAAAGTAAAGGGCTGTCGACCTATGACCTATCTACACTTAACCGTCGGTATGTTCGAAAGCGCGAAACGTCACGAAGGAATGGTCGATCAGACCATATTTAAAACGGCGAAAAAGTACGGTTTCAACTCTTTATATTTCGACGAAGTCAGCATGGCAGTTGTTGACGACTACGTTCGCTTCGTTAGACCTTTACTCCAACCAAAATGCGACTACTTGCTTGTAAATCGAAATGGTACACAATTTCAGAAACTAACTGAAGTTTTAAGCATTCTAGTGTTTCAAGCCATCGGAAAATATATCCATCCGACAAGATATAGGCAAATAATAGAAACGGAAAGTACACTTTCGCTGGACGTAGACGAACAGAAAACGGTCTCGGAAGACCAGAAACACAGTTCAAACGTCGCCCGGGTACATTACCAAAAGTTACGCTCAAGAGACGTGGCCATGAGAGGACGAACGTGCATGGAAAAGTTGCGTGGAGTCGAAGGTGTAGTGATGGACAGTTGCGTGGAACAGTTAAAAGGACAACCTTCCGCCAGCGGCAGCAGTTGCAGTGAAGAGTCTCAGGCGCACGAGCCCGTTAATGAAGATCCAACGTTTTTGGAGGAGCCGAGACGAAAAAAGAGAAAAGAAGCCGTAAGATTTAGTAAACGAGAGGACGACTTTATCAGAAAAGGACTGCAGAAGTTTGGACCACGGTGGTCCTCTATCTTGCGCCATCACGAATTTGATTTTCATGCCGGTAGAGAGGCAAGAACACTAAGGATGAGAGCGCTGGCAATAAAATTACTTTAAAGAATAACACACGCATTTAAAGATTAATAATGTATATAATGTAAATGTTATTTGTGAAAAATATTCATTCTTATAAAATGAAAATGACTTGAATCCTTCTTTTGTGATTTAAAAATACTTGCTCATGCACATGAAATTTCATCTTATACGAAATTACGAACAGCAAGCTACCTGGCTATTAGATATAAACCTTAGTAAAAGTGACCGGCTACCGTACATTGTAGCCGGTGGCTCGGATTAAATCTAATCCTATGCAAATGAACCCAAACTTATTAGTTGCTATACAAAACGACCGGCTACCTGGCTACTAGATATAAACCTTAGTAAATTGACCGGCTACCGACCGGCTACCATACGAAAACGACGGGCTACCGTACATTGTAGCCGGTGGCTCGGATTAAATCTAATCCTATGCAAATGAACCCAAACTTATTAGTTGCTATACAAAACGACCGGCTACCTGGCTACTAGATATAAACCTTAGTAAAAGTGACCGGCTACCGACTGGCTACCATACGAAAACGACCGGCTGCCGTACATGGTAGCCGGTGGCTCGAATTAAATCTAATCCTATGCAAATGAACCCAAACTTATTAGTTGGTATACAAAACGACCGGCTACCTGGCTACTAGATATAAACCTTAGTAAAAGTGACCGGCTACCGACTGGCTACCATACGAAAACGACCGGCTGCCGTACATGGTAGCCGGTGGCTCGAATTAAATCTAATCCTATGCAAATGAACCAAAACTTATTGGTTGATTATTTTTATTATCATTATTATTGATTATTATTATTATTATTACTATTATTATTGTTATTATTATTATTATTATTATTATTATTTTTATTATTATTATTATTTTTATTATTATTATTATTATTATTATTATTATTATTATTATTATTATTATTATTATTATTATTATTTTTATTTTTATTATTATTATTATTATTATTATTATTATATTATTATTATTATTATTATTATTATTATTATTATTATTATTATTATTATTATATTATTATTATTATATATCTGTAATTATTGTAAGTTAAATTGTTTTTTTCTGAATGAAACTGTATTTTTTAACTTTGGAT
>OZ036016.1:6265713-6346923 GCA_964035015.1 Corallium rubrum
GAGTGAAAATCATCTGCCGTTTATAGACGCTATATTTAAATATATTTATATAGTTTTTTTGCCATTGTAAATAAAGATAGAAGATGGATTACTCTGCACTTTACTTATATATGTTAATATATTTATAATATTTAACATGATCTCCCTC
Organism: Corallium rubrum; assembly: GCA_964035015.1. Classification (NCBI taxonomy): domain Eukaryota; kingdom Metazoa; phylum Cnidaria; class Anthozoa; order Scleralcyonacea; family Coralliidae; genus Corallium; species Corallium rubrum. The sequence goes on from OZ036016.1 coordinate 6,265,862, forward strand.
CATGAGCTTAGCTCTTGGAGAAAATGTAATAATCAAATACAGTAAAACCCCGCATATAAGAACCTAGTTTTTAAGAACCTGTTAGGCTAAGATTGTCCATTTAGATCCCCTTTACATAAGAACCTGTTTAGCCTAAAATTTGAAAAGGTTCTTAGGCCTAGGTCAAACGTCGCTCTTCTCATGCACCGAACCTAATGATAATGAGCTAAATCCTTTGTTTATGCTGATTTGCATTTGGTTCGGTGCATGAGAAGAGCGACGTTTGACTTAAGCCCGGCGCACACTAGTGCAAGTTGCACACACAGATGTCATTCGTGACCAATTACGTACGACGAAAATCCTAGTGTGCGGGGAAAATATACAGGATTTTTGTCACTCGTGTCGTGAACAACAAATATCAAACATGTTTGATATTTTCTGTCATTCGTGACAAAAATTCCTAGTGTGCGGCAAAAACCTAACTCGCAACTCTTCGCAGCAAAGAAGTGCGCATGCGTGTTATTCCCCCAAACAACATGGCGGATAGTGAACAAGATGATTTGTCAGACGACGAAGATATCTTGCTATTTATTTTGCTGATACGGAGACGTCGAAGACGTCTGAGGGCGGCTAATCGCCAGTTATGGACGAAACGATGGATTTTGAGAAGACAAAGGCAAGGAGTCTATGATAATCTTATTCAAGAACTGAACGCAGAGGATCCTGAAAAATTCCGTCAATATCACCGGCTTGATAGGCAATCCTTTGAGGATATCTTACGTATGGTCTCGCCGTATATTTCTAAACAGCGTTATCTCGTAAATCTCTGTTTTTGAAGTCAGATGACCGAACATCATACAAACAGGGATATTCGGGCCAGATATCTACCAATTTATCCTCCAAAATTGCTTCGGTGACCAGTTCACTACGAGGTTCACTAGTATGTTCACTATCCACCATGTTGTTTTGGGGAATAACACGCATGCGCACTTCTTTGCTGCGAAGAGTTGCGAGTTAGGTTTTTGCCGCACACTAGGAATTTTTGTCACGAATGTCAGAAAATATCAAACATGTTTGATATTTGTTGTTCACGACACGAGTGACAAAAATCCTGTATATTTTCCCCGCACACTAGGATTTTCGTCGCACGCAATTGGTCACGAATGACATCTGTGCGTGCAACTTGCACTAGTGTGCGCCGGGCTTTAGGCCTAATTTTATAATTTACTACCAAGAATAGGTTTGTATTTTTGTGACTACCGCTGACAGGTCAGCGGTAGCCATAATGTCGGCGAAATCTTGCTTGAGTGCTTGAGTGCTTGAATGTCTTGGATCTCACTTACGTCATACTCGACAGCTATCGTCGGATATTCGGCACGATCGCCATATAGTCGAGAAGATCGCCATTGATCGCCAGGTATTCGAGAAGTACTCGAGTTGTTTTCGTGGGGAATAAACTAAAGTGAATCTCGTCTTTGCGTTTTGGACAGTTTTGATTTGTGAAAAGTGCGAATTATTACTTTGCAAATCTTTTCTTCTTGGAACGGTTTCTGTCATTGATCAGCTTTAATATACAAGGTAAGAAATACATGTAGTTTCAAAACTGTGACGTTGTTTATCTTATATTTGGTCGGTACTCATATAGCAGTACTAGAAATATTCAACTTATAAAGTTCGCTAGAATTTGGACCTTCAACTGTGTCTTGTTTCAAAGCTCTTCTTCTTTTATCGAAGAAATTGTGAATATACACCAAAGTCTTTGATAGAAATTATTTATAATGATAAAATCGCTTTTTGAGTTTAAGTTTAATTTTGGTTGAATTGTGTGTGTTGTGCTCACTATATTATATTGAGAAGTTTGTTTTAACCAACTTCGAGGTGGCCGCTAAGTGTTTAATTAATATTACATCAAACACAACTTTCGAGTGTTTCATGATCAAACAAATCAGGAAATGAATCAGTTGTCAAATAAATCAGTATTTTAAGATAAGTTTGAGGTAAGAGTTGGCTTAATCTATCCAAGTGTTTATCACATATCAAACCTTTGTCACTTGTGATTTTCCTATGTGTTTGGTTTATAAATTATTAATGATTTGGAGAAGTATATATCATAATCACAGTGCCCTGTATTTACACTATATACATGTATATAAGAAATTTATCCTGACAAAATATCTTGGCTGTTATATCGACATTACAAAACCTGCTTTGTTTACTTGATTTAGGTGTTGTTCAATTGATATCCTGTATAATGAAATTAAGAAACCAAAGTTTGTGCACACGAGAGCTGCTACAGTGGTCTGACCACAGAATAGTAGATACACCAAAAGTCTGACTCTTGTGAAAGTACTAAAATATTCTATAATCTGATGTCTAAGTGTCATTCAATTGTACATTTTGATAAATTGTTGAAAAGCTATTGTGAGCTGTTGGGAAACTTAAAGCCTTGAATATATTGAAAGCCTTCAAATGAAGAAATATATCTGTTGAAACTACGATACTGAGTATTGTACAGTCTTATTCAAAATACTAGCAGAATCACAAAATATTAGTGATATACATAACACTTGAATGCCACTGACAGCATATTTATGACAGGTAAAATGTTGATAATCTGGGGTGATTAATTCTTTGAAAGTTTTCATGGCGATAATGTAATATGGATTATTTTTGTGGAAACACCAAGTAAAATATTTATTTGCTGAGCTTAGACCTGAGTCAACAGGCCAAAAGCTCAGCAAATAAATATTTTACGTGGTGTTTCCACAAAAATAATCTATATGGTCTAGGGTGAGTTGTACAAATCCGAGATAAAGAACAACACTAATCATGCTTTGAACAACCTAATATAAAATTTTATCCACTGAATACATGTAGTTATGTATGTGATAGTGTTGTTCAGTGGATAAAAGTTAATTGGGTTGTTCAAAGTACCCATAGAGTAGCAATCCAGGCTTCATACAAAAAATTGAATTTTACAAGATCACTTTGGGGCATGTTATAATGCTAATATATGCTATGCCATATATTAATATATGGAAACAGCCAGTAAAGATGTATGTATAGTATGTGCCATGTTCAATTAGGAACACATGTATAAAATGATTTAAAATAACTCATTTGTTTGTGTTTTCTGTGTGCTTTTCACACATTTTCATGCATTGCTTCTTAAGGCTATATCTCTCTGTGCTTAATAGCGGTAGTCACATGTACGCATTGCGTACCTATTTTTTAAGATTGAAGTCATGTAGACATAATTATACGCATTTTTTGTATAAATAATAGGCTGTACCAATATTCTTCCAGGAACCACATTTTTTTCTTAAGAAAATAAGAACCTGTTTAAGAACCTAAATAGCCTAATTTCCCAGTAAGCACCAATTATATAAGAACCTTTTTAGGCTAACTTGAAAAATACAGGTTCTTATAGGCGGAGTTTTACTGTATGTTTAAATAAAAAAAAAATAAGAAAGTGGTTGGTTTGGGTGTCGTCGTAGTAGGGAAGAGGTTAAGGGTGGTGAACTGTTGAGATTTTAGAAAATGAAATGTTTTAAGCTAAAGTATTTTATCATGAATCAACTAAGATTTACTTTGTGAAGCCATTTAAATCTCTAAACATTCTCTAACATCTCAGAATTTCAAGCACCTTCAAGATTTTTTGTAACCACTGACTTACCTAACAATTGATTACACTATATATAAGTTGCTATAAACCACAAAATCGTTGTTTGGTGAAAATCTTGCGAAAAGACTAAATTGTTATTGTTTTTGTTATGATTTAGAAGGAGCAACAGTTAGAAGATGAAGTTTGCGAAGAAGAAGTTGAGGATGAAAATGCAGCAGATGATGAAGATGTTTTAGGCTCAGCTGAGGAACAGGAATCAGAAGGAGAACCAGAGGTTTGTGATTTTCTAAATAGATAGGTAGATAGATAGAAACTTTATTTGTGTCAACATAATTATAGCATTACACATGCTAATCGGGGACACAAAAAATAATAAAAATTAACCTATTAAAAAATAAATAAATAAAAATGTTTGTACTATTACATATAACAATAATTGTCAGTTGTTTGCTGTACAAGCTGTGTTAGTTAGTAATACTCAGAAAAACTCTGAGCTCTAAGCGGGACTCGAACCCCCCCCCCCCCCCCCCCCAAAAAAAAAAAAAAAAAATTACAAATAACAATTTACGTATACTATTACATAAATAGCAGCTTTGACAACTACCAGTCTCTAAAAAACTAAAATCTATATTCCTAACTACTCCTACATTTCGAATTGAACGTTTTCCATATTTTACAGTATTAAAACGAGGTATTCTAAAATCAGAATTTCTCAAATTATATGTTCTAGTCTCGGAATGATTAGAAAATAAAACATTACGGACAGTGCTTGTTTATTGGTTCGACATAAGATTCACCTTATTTAATTTGGTTTAGATCATTTGTATCGATGTCGAAAGTGATGAAGATGACGTCATGGAGAGAGAGATTATAGAAGAAGATGACGGAGATGATGATGATGTCATTCGTGAAGTTGTTGACGACATTGATATAAGAGGTTAAGACAACAGTTACGATTTTTTGAACAACACTTTGCTGATTGAATTTGTACTTTGGCATCAAAAGTAGACCAACGTTTTAATGTTTTCAAGTATTTTATTCTGGCAAGTGTCTTATTGGTGAGCAGGAAAACTTTCAAGCACTTGAAAAACTAAAACTTGTTTCTTTGTTCTGCAGAGGAATTTGGTGACGAAGGGATCAGTGACGAACCGGATGGATCTGTACAAGAAGGTAAGAACTAAAGTGTACATTAAGTAGAGTGCTGTGTAGGCAGTGTTTTAGATAGAGCAAAGTGAAAAGATGGTAAACTGCTGAGAATAGTTGTAATAACGAAATACTGACGTTTCAAGCAGTCCTTCATCAGAGTAAAATGTAGAGTGCTGTGTAGGCAGTGTTTTAGATAGAACAAAGTGAAAAGATGGTAAACGGCTGAGAATAGTTTTAATAACGAAATACTGAGTTTCAAGCAGAGTCCTTCATCAGAGTAAAATGTAGAGTGTTGTGTAGGCAGTGTTTTAGATAGAACAAAGTGAAAAGATGGTAAACGGCTGAGAATAGTTTTGATAACGAAATACTGACGTTTCAAGTGGAGCCATTCATCAGAGTAAAATGTAGAGTGCTGTGTAGGCAGTGTTTTAGATAGAGCAAAGTGAAAAGATGGTAAACGGCTGAGAATAGTTTTGATAACGAAATACTGACGTTTCAAGCAGAGTCCTTCATCAGAGTAAAAAGTAGAGTGCTGTGTAGGAAGTGTTTTAGATAGAACAAAGTGAAAAGATGGTAAACGGCTGAGATTGGTTTTGATAACGAAATACTGACGTTTCAAGCAGAGTCCTTCATCCGCTAGAGTAAAAACTAGAGTGCTACATAGGCAGTGTTTTAGATAGAGCAAAGTGAAAAGATGGTAAACTGCTGAGAATAGTTTTGATAACGAAATACTGACGTTTCAAGCGGAGCCCTTCATCATTAAAAACTAGAGTGTTACATGGGCAGTGTTGACCAGATTAATTTGTAATTACCACTCAATTCAAAAAAAGATTTTCCTTTCATACCCAGATCACAGATAGTAAAAAGACTTTACTATGCTTACAAAGCCGACAACAGGTTCAAAATGTCAGTTCAGCACAGTGTCGTAGCCAATTATAAAAGCTCTCTATTATTGTAAGTTTATGACATATTTTATTATTCTTTTGCTGTAGAAATAAGTGACAATGTTGCTGTGGTCCGTGTTAATGCTGACTCAACACCATCAACATCAAATCAAGAAGTACGATGCCAAGAGACCACTGTTACGTCACATACTGTACCTTCTATGCCGCAAATACCATTGGTTAGATCCCAGTCTCATCTCGCGCCATTCACTCTTTCACAGGTACAATTGAACTGTACATTGAACATTTATAGTTCTGGTTATTGAAACGTGGATTTATAACACCATAAATATTATAATTACTGCACATCTAGGTTGGGTGTTTCGGGACATCTGATTCAGTTAATTGTTTAGCCAATGAAATCACGACGTTGTTAGAGCAAGAATTCGTAGTTTCCAAGGGACACCTGACCCAACATATCCTCTCACTTGAGTATCATGATAATCATCATTCCTTCACACTGACGAATATGATGATTATCATGATACTCAAGTGAGATTCTGTCCCACATGCTGGATGTTAAACTAAATTGCATATAACAAAAAAATTGTGGTCGGGGTCTGAGAGGTGGGACTTTTTCCCCGGAAGGTTGTGGTTAGGTTTAGGTTCAACGGGGGGTTGTGGTTAGGTTTATGGTTTCCAGGGGGTTGTGGTCAGGATTAGGGTCAGGTTTAGAGGTGGGGGTCGGGTTTGGAATTATTTCTTTAAAATTAATGATTATTGTTAATTCTACGACATTTCACATTAACGATAATCATCCTTGCGAGATGAAAGAATATGCTGCCTGACCATGAGTATGTGACGATCAAGTAAAGATGTGGAATGTTAGTAGCACTGGCATCCTTCGAGTTTGTGAATAGTAAGAATACTCAACATTAGCTTCGATAAGTTCGTCTCCATCGTGATCACAACTAGAGTATTGCTCGATGTTTCACCTAGAAACACGTGACATTTGACGCTAGAAATGCCGTGATTTTATTGGCTAAATAATTAACGGAAATGGATGTGTCGAAACCTCAACGAAAATCCGCAGTAATTATGAGTTTCAGCTGATTTTTTTCAATCTATTGTTAGGGTCAGCCAGGTAGTACTGCATTTGATGATACCGATGATTGTATGGTGCCCAGTACTCCAACTTTATTTATTCCGAAAAGATCTGATGGTTTTGGTGAGATGATCAGGTATACAATAGTAATTAAGCAAGATCTACTGGAATAATATTATCCATCTTTCTTCCTATAGATCATGACCACTGACCTCTATATAACTGGACTGCGGGTCCTCGATACTTATGTATTACATGAAGTGTCCCCAATTGAACGGCGCCATCTTGTTAGGTCTTCCGACGGCGTAAAGTAGCCCGAAGTGTTGGCGACTCACGCCGATAACTCTTTTGAAGCAAAAAAATGCTTTGAGAAAGACGTTTACACAGAAATTTAATTCTTTTTTAACATAAAAAGTTCAAAGACATTCAAATACATGTGAATTATGGGGTGAAACAAAGGTTCCGTGGAAAATTGCAAGCTTTTTTCTTTGCCGTGTTTGTTGTCGAATGAAGCAAGCTCAAAATGGACAGTTAAAACATCTTCCCGAACACAAAGAAACTCAAGAAACATACAAATACAACATAAAACCATTCAGAATTATCCTTTAAAAAAAACCTGTAAATATGTTTGGTTTGTTGCACTTTTTGCTTACCGACAAGGGTTTTTGGCTCTCAAAATGTTTGTCAACTCTCAGCTCTTTTTTTTTGTAAATTTGGTCCCATGCCCTTTTTAATCTCATAAGACACGGTTAGCCAAAAGTTGCCCTGTGATTCGTCAATTTCGCGGCTAAGACCAAACAAGATGGCGCCCGATGGCGTGTATTTGGGCCATTTTTTCGTGGGGCACCCGCAGTCCAGTTATATAGAGGTCAGTGATCATGACCAACAACCAATGCAAACATGCGTAGATAATTGCTGTATAATTATTATTCTCATTCCCAGCTCTCCTCGTGTTCATCATGCCTCATTTTTGTTTGGTTCTACTGCTGACACCCAGACTGGCGGGCTCGCAATGGGAATGTCTGAAGAAGGTTTGATATGTTATTAGATATACTTTCAGTTCGTTTAAGCTAATTGACTATAATTTGTTTATTATTAGATTTGCTATTATATACAATATGTATATATACTGTACATTAATAATAGCAGGCTAGCCGATACCAAGGCGTCCACCCCTGCCCTAGGGTAGTAGCCATGAAAGAAAGAGGAGCCTTCTGGCTACCTCCGACTGCGATCAACCAACACACACACATATATGTGAAACGGATTGTCCCAGAGTCTCTCGTTTCCCGGGTGGGGTTGGATTTTGACTTGGCTTTGACCAAGACTTGATTCAACAAGTTGAAAACTCAGAAAGATTAGAATTAACGTAGTCTATATTTACAAACAGATATTGAGTTTTTAAATTCTTTTCTCAGGTCTTCGGGTTGATGATACACGTTTTGATATTATGGCCTCCTCGGGTGATGGCGATGAACCTGATCTTGGTTTTGGTAGGTTTATTTCATCTACTAAGTGAAAACATTAATTTAAGTTGCAATGTAAAGTGGTTCATTAATTAATGTTGACTAACTAGAGTGATTGTTGTGTTTGTTTATTAGACAATGTTGTCCCAGATTTGGATGAAGCTGCTGCGATTGAATTCTCTACTGAAGGTAAATGATTTAAGTTATTGTTTATTGTTACTAATGTACACCGTGCAACACCCATTGTACTCAGTGTAACCCCTCTTGTAGTCCTTGCAACACCCTTGTACTCAGTGTAACACCTCTTGTAGTCAGTGCAACACCTCTTGTAGTCAGTGCAACACCTCTTGTAGTCAGTGCAACACCTCTTGTAGTCCTTGCAACACCCCTTGTACTCAGTGTAACACCTCTTGTAGTCAGTGCAACACCTCTTGACTCAGTGCACCTCTTGTAGTCAGTGCAACACCTCTTGTAGTCAGTGCAACACCTCTTGACTCAGTGCACCTCTTGTAGTCAGTGCAACACCTCTTGTAGTCAGTGCAACACCTCTTGTAGTCAGTGCAACACCTCTTGTAGTCAGTGCAACACCTCTTGTACTCAGTGCACCTCTTGTAGTCAGTGCAACACCCTTGTACTCAGTGCAACACCTCTTGTAGTCAGTGCAACGCCCTTGTACTCAGTGCAACACCTCTTGTAGTCAGTGCAACACCCTTGTACTCAGTGTAACACCTCTTGTAGTCAGTACAACACCTCTTGTAGTTAGTGCAACACCCTTGTACTCAGTGTAACACCTCTTGTAGTCAGTACAACACCCTTGTACTCAGTGTAACACCTCTTGTACTCCTTGCAACACCTCTTGTACTCCTTGCAACACCCCTTGTAGTCCTTGCAACACCCCTTGTAGTCCTTGCAACACCCCTTGTAGTCCTTGCAACACCCCTTGTAGTCCTTGCAACACCCCTTGTAGTCCTTGCAACACCCCTTGTAGTCCTTGCAACACCCCTTGTAGTCCTTGCAACACCCCTTGTACTCCTTGCAACACCCCTTGTAGTCCTTGCAACACCCCTTGTACTCCTTGCAACACCCCTTGTAGTCCTTGCAACACCCCTTGTAGTCCTTGCAACACCCCTTGTGGTCCTTGCAACACCCCTTGTAGTCCTTGCAACACCCCTTGTGGTCCTTGCAACACCCCTTGTAGTCCTTGCAACACCCCTTGTACTCCTTGCAACACCCCTTGTAGTCCTTGCAACACCCCTTGTACTCCTTGCAACACCCCTTGTACTCCTTGCAACACCCCTTGTAGTCCTTGCAACACCCCTTGTACTCAGTGCAACACTCGTTGTACTTCGTGCAACACCTTTTTAGCAAGTTTTGAAATATATTCAGTTTTCTTGTCTATAGTTGCCCTTATAATTGGAAAACAAATGTAAATAATAGAATAACTATTTTAAATAAATTAATATTATTACTTTAGATGTTGGTGGTGAGTCATCGTCCGTTCTTTCCTCCATGGTTTCTTCAACTAGTGCTGATCAATCAAAACCTCAAAGTGTTGACATCTCGGAGCAAAATGTGCCTGAAACTAGTGAGAAATATGACACGATTGAGATTCCTGACTTGGCTGAGGAGGAGGAGGATGGGAGCAAGGTTAAAGAGGAGGATGGAGAGACTTCGTCAAGTATGAACATGTAAGTTTGAAATTAAGAGATGATTGATTTTCATATTATTATCATTATTTATAAGTATCACTGTGTTCACGTTTGTTCAGGACTGTAGCAGTGATGGATCCAGCTTGATGTGGGGGGGGGGGGGGGGGGGGGTGCTGAGCGAGCGAAGCGAGATCAGGCGTGAGGCGTGACCGAAGCAGGGTGGAGCGCCGCTGAGGGACACAGTCCCTGGCAGGATCCAGGGGCCGAGCTGGTGGTGGGGCTGGGGGGTATGGGAGCGAAGCCCGCCAGAAAATTTTTTTTATACCTATTAATACCTATGAATCATATGATAGCTAATATATAAATCATATATCTATGAATCATATGATAGCATGAAGTTTACACGGACATTGAATGAATGCGTCCTTAACGTACTTGGATTTGACAAGGCAATTTTTCAAGAAACTGTGTGGAGCCAGCTTAAATCATTTGAGCGCCAGTAGCTCAATGGTTCGGGCGTCTCTACGTCGATCTACTCGCTTGGCAATTCAGTAAGTTAGTTTTCTGAGTAAAATAAAGTTCAGAGAACATTTCCACACTATGATATATTTAAGAAAATGTGAAAAAGTTATATTTTGGTTAAATCAGAGAGCTGCTTTTTTAAGATGAAGGCAAACGTTGTTTTTGATGTTTGGTTTGTTTTCGTTTTTACTTTCCTAGAGAGTTACAAAGTGTGGCTGAAGAAAACGAAGGTGATAGCGTTTTGGAAATCAAATTATCAGAAGACGATTCTTTTCCAGGTGAGTCTAAAATATTGCGGTATATCACAAATTTTTGCCTATCCCACAACTTTAATTATTACAACACGCCTTCCTTTACATGTAGCTAAAATTAAGACAATGTAAATATGATGTAAGAACGGCAAAAATATTTAAGAAAGTTGCATGAAAAGTGCAGCTTCATCCAGGTATTTTTACTTCCAGCACGAGGTTATACAGCCTCGGAGTGTCCTCTAGTTAATGTATAGTTTCTTACAAGCATTTATTTATTTTAAGATGCTTCTACAGAAGTGTATCGAGATGAAACATCTAGTCCTTCCATCCCAGAGCCTCCATCCTCTACTTCAGGTGTTGGAATTCCAATACAAACCAGTCAAGGTAGGTTGGAAAAACATTTTTTCTTTATCTCGGATTAGATATTTCCAGCGACCGAGGACATCATTGATTTACGGAGGTGTATTTGGATTGCACATCAGTTTATATCAGCAGTCGTCAGAGTCTCGGTCCATTCAGTATGTAAGAGTTAATTAGCGAGAACCGAGGCATTAAAAACCATAGGTTTTATGCTGAGGTTCGAGGTAATTAACTAATTTAGTTCAGATTTCACAAGGTTTTGTCTTTATCTGTTTACTTTGTCTTTATAATGAGCAATTCAATTCAATTGAATCCAGGTGGTGTTTGTAGTGTTGGTGCTGCTGTTGTTGACTGTTGTTGGTGGTGGTTGTGGTGGTGGTGGTGGTTGTTGTTGTGGTGGTGTTGGTGGTATTGGTGTATATTTAGTTGTTCTGTAAACTTACATTTGATGTTGCAAATGGCCGTATAAAACACCGCTTCTTTGTGATTGCATGGTAGACGAATGTGTCTACATCGTCTGTACCAGTAAATATTCACTGTGGTAAACTGTACACTATGTATTTGTATTTAGAAGCTCGTCTTAAAGCTAATGTTGTTCAGCTACGTCGACCAGCTGGTCAGGCAACGGCTCAGGTATCAGGAATACAAATTCCAGGTATGCATTGAAGTGTAGGACTGGTTGAGTGTATAGGTGGTTAGCTTTTAGGGCGTAAGGTTGTCACGTTCAGTTGAATTGTGATTTACATTGTTGGATGTTATCCAGTATAGGGTGTGCGTGACCAGTAGAGTGAAGTGTAGTGCTGGGGTGTAGTTAACCTGTAGAGTGAAGTGTAGTCTGGGGTGGTTGACCTGTAGAGTGAAGTGTAGTGCTGGGGTATGGTTAACCTGTACAGTGAAGTGTAGTGCTGGGGTATGGTTAACCTGTAGAGTGAAGTGTGGTGCTGGGGTATGGTTAACCTGTAGAGTGAAGTGTGTGTAGTGCTGGGGTGTGGTTAACCTGTAGAGTGAAGTGTAGTGCTGGGGTATAGTTAACCTGTAGAGTGAAGTGTAGTGCTGGGGTGTGGTTAACCTGTAGAGTCAAGTGTAGTCTGGGGTGGTTGACCTGTAAAGTGAAGTGTGGTCCTGGGGTGTGGTTGACCAGTAGAGTGAAGTGTAGTGCTGGGGTGTGGTTAACCTGTAGAGTGAAGTGTAGTCTGGGGTGGTTGACCTGTAAAGTGAAGTGTGGTCCTGAGGTGTGGTTGACCAGTAGAGTGACGTGTAGTGCTGGGGTGTGGTTGACCTGTAAAGTGACGTGTAGTGCTGGGGTGTGGTTAACCTGTATAGTGAAGTGTAGTGCTGGGGTGTGGTTAACCGGTAGAGTAAAGTGTAGTGCTGGGGTGGTTGACCGGTAGAGTGAAGTGTAGTGCTGGGGTGTGGTTGACCTGTAGAGTGAAGTGTAGTGCTGGGGTGTGGTTAACCTGTAGAGTGAAGTGTAGTGCTGGGGTGGTTGACCTGTAGAGTGACGTGTAGTGCTGTGGTGTGGTGTGGTTAACCGGTAGAGTAAAGTGTAGTGCTGGGGTGGTTGACCGGTAGAGTGAAGTGTAGTGCTGGGGTGTGGTTAACCTGTAGAGTGAAGTGTAGTGCTGGGGTGGTTGACCTGTAGAGTGACGTGTATTGCTGGGGTGTGGTTAACCTGTAGAGTGAAGTGTAGTGCTGGGGTGGTTGACCGGTAGAGTGAAGTGTAGTGCTGGGGTGTGGTTAACCTGTAGAGTGAAGTGTAGTGCTGGGGTGGTTGACCTGTAGAGTGACGTGTAGTGCTGTGGTGTGGTGTGGTTAACCTGTAGAGTGAAGTGTAGTGCTGGGGTATGGTTAACCTGTAGAGTGAAGTGTAGTGCTGGGGTGTGGTTAACCTGTAGAGTGAAGTGTAGTGCTGGGGTATAGTTAACCTGTAGAGTGAAGTGTAGTGCTGGGGTGTGGTTAACCTGTAGAGTCAAGTGTAGTCTGGGGTGGTTGACCTGTAAAGTGAAGTGTGGTCCTGGGGTGTGGTTGACCAGTAGAGTGAAGTGTAGTGCTGGGGTGTGGTTAACCTGTAGAGTGAAGTGTAGTCTGGGGTGGTTGACCTGTAAAGTGAAGTGTGGTCCTGAGGTGTGGTTGACCAGTAGAGTGACGTGTAGTGCTGGGGTGTGGTTGACCTATAAAGTGAAGTGTAGTGCTGGGGTATGGTTAATCTGTAGAGTGAAGTGTAGTGCTGGGGTGTGGTTAACCTGTAGAGTGAAGTGTAGTGCTGGGGTGTGGTTAACCGGTAGAGTAAAGTGTAGTGCTGGGGTGGTTGACCGGTAGAGTGAAGTGTAGTGCTGGGGTGTGGTTAACCTGTAGAGTGAAGTGTAGTGCTGGGGTGGTTGACCTGTAGAGTGACGTGTAGTGCTGTGCTGTGGTGTGGTGTGGTGTGGTGTGGTGTGGTGTGGTGTGGTTAACCGGTAGAGTAAAGTGTAGTGCTGGGGTGGTTGACCGGTAGAGTGAAGTGTAGTGCTGGGGTGTGGTTAACCTGTAGAGTGAAGTGTAGTGCTGGGGTGGTTGACCTGTAGAGTGACGTGTAGTGCTGGGGTGTGGTTAACCTGTAGAGTGAAGTGTAGTGCTGGGGTGGTTGACCGGTAGAGTGAAGTGTAGTGCTGGGGTGTGGTTAACCTGTAGAGTGAAGTGTAGTGCTGGGGTGGTTGACCTGTAGAGTGACGTGTAGTGCTGTGGTGTGGTGTGGTTAACCTGTAGAGTGAAGTGTAGTGCTGGGGTATGGTTAACCTGTAGAGTGAAGTGTAGTGCTGGGGTGTGGTTAACCTGTAGAGTGAAGTGTAGTGCTGGGGTATAGTTAACCTGTAGAGTGAAGTGTAGTGCTGGGGTGTGGTTAACCTGTAGAGTCAAGTGTAGTCTGGGGTGGTTGACCTGTAAAGTGAAGTGTGGTCCTGGGGTGTGGTTGACCAGTAGAGTGAAGTGTAGTGCTGGGGTGTGGTTAACCTGTAGAGTGAAGTGTAGTCTGGGGTGGTTGACCTGTAAAGTGAAGTGTGGTCCTGAGGTGTGGTTGACCAGTAGAGTGACGTGTAGTGCTGGGGTGTGGTTGACCTATAAAGTGAAGTGTAGTGCTGGGGTATGGTTAATCTGTAGAGTGAAGTGTAGTGCTGGGGTGTGGTTAACCTGTAGAGTGAAGTGTAGTGCTGGGGTGTGGTTAACCGGTAGAGTAAAGTGTAGTGCTGGGGTGGTTGACCGGTAGAGTGAAGTGTAGTGCTGGGGTGTGGTTAACCTGTAGAGTGAAGTGTAGTGCTGGGGTGGTTGACCTGTAGAGTGACGTGTAGTGCTGTGCTGTGGTGTGGTGTGGTGTGGTGTGGTGTGGTGTGGTGTGGTTAACCGGTAGAGTAAAGTGTAGTGCTGGGGTGGTTGACCGGTAGAGTGAAGTGTAGTGCTGGGGTGTGGTTAACCTGTAGAGTGAAGTGTAGTGCTGGGGTGGTTGACCTGTAGAGTGACGTGTAGTGCTGGGGTGTGGTTAACCTGTAGAGTGAAGTGTAGTGCTGGGGTGGTTGACCGGTAGAGTGAAGTGTAGTGCTGGGGTGTGGTTAACCTGTAGAGTGAAGTGTAGTGCTGGGGTGGTTGACCTGTAGAGTGACGTGTAGTGCTGTGGTGTGGTGTGGTTAACCTGTAGAGTGAAGTGTAGTGCTGGGGTATGGTTAACCTGTAGAGTGAAGTGTAGTGCTGGGGTGTGGTTAACCTGTAGAGTGAAGTGTAGTGCTGGGGTGTGGTTAACCGGTAGAGTAAAGTGTAGTGCTGGGGTGGTTGACCGGTAGAGTGAAGTGTAGTGCTGGGGTGTGGTTAACCTGTAGAGTGAAGTGTAGTGCTGGGGTGGTTGACCTGTAGAGTGACGTGTAGTGCTGTGATGTGGTGTGGTTAACCTGTAGAGTGAAGTCTAGTGCTGGGGTGGTTGACCTGTAGAGTGACGTGTAGTGCTGGGGTGTGGTTAACCTGTAGAGTGAAGTGTAGTGCTGGGGTGTGGTTAACCGGTAGAGTGAAGTGTAGTGCTGGGGTGGTTGACCGGTAGAGTGAAGTGTAGTGCTGGGGTGTGGTTAACCTGTAGAGTGAAGTGTAGTGCTGGGGTGGTTGACCTGTAGAGTGACGTGTAGTGCTGTGGTGTGGTGTGGTTAACCTGTAGAGTGAAGTGTAGTGCTGGGGTGTGGTTAACCTGTAGAGTGAAGTGTAGTGCTGGGGTGTGGTTGACCTGTAGAGTGAAGTGTAGTGCTGGGGTGTGGTTAAACTGTAGAGTGAAGTGTGCTGGTGGGGTGTGGTTGACCTGTAGAGTGAAGTGTAGTGTGTGTGTGTGTGTGTGTGTGTGTGTGTGTGTGTGTGTGTGTGGGTTAACCTGTAGAGTGAAGTAGTGTTGGGGTGTGGTTGACCTGTACAGTGAAGTAGTGTTGGGGTGTTGTTGGTCTGTACAGTGATAGTTTTAGTTTAAATTAGCAAGTTTGAATATAAGTAGTCTACCTAAACATGCCAATGAACTGAGGGTCTTGCTTGGAGGCAAGCCAGTGTTGGCATAGTGTCTGTGGTTGACTGAATTATTAACTTTATTTCAATGATTTCTCAAATATAAGGTGTTCAGCCTCCAACTGGACGGAGAATTATTCGCCGTGTTCAAGGTACACTTAATTTTGTTGTTTTTTTGAAAGACAATCAAGAACATTTTACGTGATTTGAGGATGTCCTGCCAAACAAGACGAGAAATTTAAAAGAATAACTCAAAAAAATTTACTTGGTTTTGAAAAATAAACTGCATGATGAAAATTTGAAATTATTTAATTTTATTAAAATAATATACATGTATTAAATTATTACTGTAGTTAATAGCTGAATAGTGTAGCTTTCACACATTGAAATATCTGATATACGATATAGGTACTGATTAAGTTGTGATTTTTTTTTTAAATTTTTGTATTAATGTAATGGTGAGTTTTAGGAAAGTTTTCAATATTTTTTTTGTATTGATTTTGCAGCACGAGGTCAGTCGGCTGCTGGTCCTCGAGGCAGAGGTCGTGGTGGACAATAATGTACTTTGTAATGAAATGTAATATTTCGTAATATAGTTAAAATTATGTAAGGTTTTTTAATATTTTATGATGTATTACGTTTTACATGATCTAGTTGTATTAATATGTTTTATTACTTCCTCTCAAGTGCGTTTGTGAGAAAGATGTAAGGAGTCGAAGACAACTATGTGGTTAAGGTTGGATATAACGTGAGAAAATATGTTTGGAAAGTTATCCCGCCAGTTTAAAACATTGAGTCCGTGCAAGACAAAGTATTTTGCTGTTAATTCACGGTCTAAACGTGAATTTGTTTAAACACCAAGTTTGCCTTGCCGTATTTTCTCACTAACGTCCTGGGAAGCAGGCATATATATATATATATATATATATATCATTAGAAAAACAGAAACGTATAATGTAAAAATTAAAAGTCAAGTTCTCTCCTCTCATTTGTTTCTTTTGTTTCTCCTCTCATTTGTTTCTTAATTGGAAAAGGGCTGCAAACTCTTTCGCTGTTGCGCCTCTGAAAACCGTCATGCCCAATTTAATAATGTTTTAAATGCTTTTCGATTTTTTTGTACTTTTTTAATTGTTTTATCCGCAAAAAAGCAATTAAGATGTCGGCGTTTTTTGTGAAACAAACTTAATAGTGTTTGTAACAAGAATAGTAACTGTCGCCTCAGCCTTTCGGCTGAGATATAATTTCAGTTATTTAAAATCAATTTAAAATTGAAACATCTTACTAATCTGTGTATTAGTGATTTAGGGAAAGCGGCTTTCGATCAGTTTCTGTGACACTAGGAGATATTATTTTATATTATTATATTCGTTCGGCTCGAGCTTGTATATCCAATACAACACGGACACGAATATTGTAAATAGTATTTAAAATACTCTGGGTATTTGATGCTAATATGAGTAATATTTGTTCAGATTAATTCAAAAAAAGCTCAATTTCAATGTTTTAGAGCTGAGATAGACCTGATATACAACCACTAGTGGTTTGTATCAGATATACAACCTCCTTCACGGTCATGATTTCTTTTGTGTTTTCTTCATGAATTATTAATGAGTGTTTTAAATATATATATATATATATATATAAATAAAATACTCAGTATATAAAATATTCATTAATATGCGTGTAGAAAAAGTATATATACAAAAGTATATAATATATATATATATATATATATATATATATATATATATATATATATATATATATATATATATATATATATATAATTAAGATTTAATGCTGAGTCGCTACTCCGAGTTTCACGCTTTCGCGATCTTCAGGCAACTGACAGATTAGGTTTTTGCTATTCGTTATATACATTGGCTACGTCATTATCATTATTTAAGTTGGTGTTTAGTTACGTGTCGACACTTCGAAAGTAATTCAGATCGTTTGTTCAAAAAGTTTTTCTTTTTTGCCTTCATCAATAAAAGTTTTTCTTCCAGACATAAATTGCATCGTTTTGATCCTGACTTGTATGCCGCTACGTGCTTTATTACAGACCACTTGATGTGGTGGTCTGGGGCCGAGATTTGTGAACTGGTTGGCCTATTCATCCTAGACTCGCTGGAGAAACGATTTAACATCAATCTCGGTTTATACCGACGGGGCCGAGATTTGTGAACTGGTTGGCCTATTCATCCTAGACTCGCTGGAGAAACGATTTAACATCAATCTCGGTTTATACCGAGACGACGGCTTGGCTGCACTTACGACCACGTCAGGAAGACTGGCAGATAAAACAAGAAAAGAATTATGCAGCTTTTTCGAAAGCGAATTCGGCCTGAAGATTACCGCAAAAGCAAATCTAAAGATTGTCAACTTCCTCGACATAACCTTTGACCTAACGAACAGAACATACAAACCCTACCGAAAACCTAATGACGAACCACTTTACATCAACCGTTTATCGAACCACCCACCAACAATCATCCGACAATTACCCTCATCGATAAACAAACGAGTCAACAAACTTTCATGCAACCAAGAAACGTTCAACGAAGCTGCCCCACTATACAATGACGCCCTTAAACGAAGCAACTTCGACACAACCTTGACGTACGAACCATCTAACCAAGACGACAACAGAAACAATTCACAAAGACGAAACCGACGACGAAACGTAATATGGTACAACCCACCTTATAGTAGAAACGTTAGAACGAACGTAGAACGAGACTTTTTACAACTCATCGACAAACACTTTCCGCCTTCACACAAACTACACAAATTATTCAACCGCCACACTGTACGCGTCAGCTATAGCTGCACAGAGAACATGAAAAGCTTTATTCGTAAACACAACAACCACACATTGACGAAAAATACTACACAAAACCACACAACAAACAACGTATCCCGCAAATGTAACTGCCAACGACCTGATGAATGTCCAATCGCTGGAAATTGTTTGGCAAAGAGCTTGGTTTACCAAGCCGAAGTAACGACAACAGACAACGGAGAAACAAAGAACTATATAGGAGTAACGGCCAACGATTTCAAACAGAGATATCGCAACCATACCAAATCTTTCCGAAACGTAAAATACGCCAACGACACCGAGTTGTCGAAACATATCTGGAAATTGAAGAATGGAAACCGAGACCACCACATCAAGTGGTCTGTAATAAAGCACGTAGCGGCATACAAGACAGGATCAAAACGATGCAATTTATGTCTGGAAGAAAAACTTTTATTGATGAAGGCAAAAAAGAAAAACTTTTTGAACAAACGATCTGAATTATTTTCGAAGTGTCGACACGTAACTAAACACCAACTTAAATAATGATAATGACGTAGCCAATGTATATAACGAATAGCAAAAACCTAATCTGTCAGTTGCCTGAAGATCGCGAAAGCGTGAAACTCGGAGTAGCGACTCAGCATTAAATCTTAATTATATTTCGCTCTACCTATAATGGTATCGAGCGCTCTAGAACCTTACGCCTTTTTGTTACAAACACTTATTGGTATATATATATATATATATATATATATATATATATATATATATATATATATATATATATATATATATATATATATATATATATATATATAAATATATATAAAGATGAGGTGGACAGTTTGTCTAAGCCTGGAGTGTATCGCATTCCTTGTGAGTGCGGCTTGGTGCACATTGGGGAAACGGGAAGAAATCTCTCAACTCGCCTGAAGGAACACAAGACAGGTTGCTAAATGTTAAAAATTCTTTTGAATTTCACGCATGAAAACGAGTTCATAAGGGCTGATGTATATGTATATGAAAGAATTTTAATTCGACGACGGCCATTTTTGAATAAGGTCTATTGGCTGTATATCAGGAGTGCTTATTTTAATCAGAGGGTGGGTAGGTAGGGGGTGTTTCAAAAAAGCATGTAAAAGCGGGCGAGGGGTTGTTGCGTTCATGTATTATTTTTAGTTTTATTTTTAAATTTATTATTTGTAGTATTTGTAAATATCTTGTATGTGTTTGAATTTTGAGAAGAAGCAGCATAAAATTGCTAAGCTAACCAACGCTAGCCTCTAACCAGTTGTCTGTCGCTTGACGAACCGCTGAACACTATCTTTCCCTTGTGCCTACGAAAAAATGTCACATCCAACTTAAACATTTAGTTTTATTCTTTTTCCAAATTATTTATGTACGTGTTTTGGACTCTCAAACTTGTATTTTCCATTTTTCAAGAAACTGTATGGGGCCACCTTAAAGTGCCTATGAAGTGAAATTTTTTATTGCTTCATTTGAAAGAGCATCAAAAAGTATGACAATATGCAGTTTACCGTTCCTTGATATCTTTAATAGTTCCAGAGTTATAAAGATTTAAAGATGTCAAAATGAAGAAAAAATATGGCACCAACAAATTGCTGATTCAGCACAAATTGTGACGTCATGTGTTAATTTGGTGAATGTTTAAATCAACTATAGCTCAGTTACTATGTCTCAGAATCAAATGAACTTTTGCACACATATAGTGCAAGATGAAACAGTTGATAACCAGACACTGCTAAAAAGCGGTGCCCTGTGGCGTTCAAAATAACGCGTTTAAAATGTCGCGTCAAAAATATACTATTGATTCCTAACGAACGAATGAACGAACTCACACCCAGAATATAAAGCGTTTGAAAGTTAGCTGCGCCCGCAAGCCAACTTTCAGGGCACCGCAATATCACCAATTTTGTTGTCAATGTAACACTTGTACCCAGGCCCCTAGCACGGATTTTATATATATACCACCACTGTCCTGATAAGGATAAAATAATATCAGACAAGTGCTTGTCATACCTATGCATGCCTAAAATACGTTTATACTATAATAATTTGAAAATTATGCCCACAGAGATAAATACGTGGTGTTTTATAAAATCCGTGCAAGGGGCCTGGGTACAAGAGTGTTACCTTGACAACAAAATTGGTGACATCAACTGTGTTTCATCTTGCACGATATGTGTGCAAAGGTTCATTTGATTCTGGCACATAGTAACTGAGTTATAGTTCATTTAAACATTCACCAAATTAACATGCAAACCACATGACGTCACAATTTGCTGAATCAGCAATTTGTTAGTGTAACAAATTTTCCTTTGTTTGAGCTTCTAGGGAGCCAGGCATGTTCCCCCCGTCACATAATGGCATTTAAATTTATAACTCAAGTGCGCTGGATGGCGCTATGTTCTTTCATGTGTTTACGATCATCTTAGTGATGGTCGTGATCTTAGTGATAGTCGTGATCTTAGTGATAGTCGTGATCCCTAAGTGATAGTCGTGATCTTAGTGATAGTCGTGATCTTAGTGATAGTCGTGATCTTAGTGATAGTCGTGATCTTAGTGACTAGTCGTGAAAGTGATAGTCGTGATCTTATTACGTTATTACGGTCTTAGGGGGCAAGACTTCAGAAAAATTCCCTTATATATTACCCTATTACCCGTGATGTTTGTGATAGTCGTGATCTAAGTGCGGATAGTCGTGCTCTTTGTGATAGTCGTGATCTAAGTGATAGTCGTGATCTTAGTGATAGTCGTGATCTTAGTGAAAGTCGTGATCTAAGTGATGGTCGTGATCTTAGTGATGGTCGTGATCTAAGTGATAGTCGTGATCTTAGTGATAGTCGTGATCTTAGTGAATAGTCGTGATCTTAGTGATAGTCGTGATCTAAGTGATGGTCGTGATCTTAGTGATGGTCGTGATCTAAGTGATAGTCGTGATCTTAGTGATAGTCGTGATCTTAGTGATAGTCGTGATCTAAGTGATGGTCGTGATCTTAGTGATAGTCGTGATCTTAGTGATAGTCGTGATCTTAGTGATAGTCGTGATCTTAGTGATAGTCGTGATCTTAGTGATAGTCGTGATCTTAGTGATAGTCGTGATCTTAGTGATAGTCGTGATCTTAGTGATAGTCGTGATCTTAGTGATGGTCGTGATCTTAGTGATGGTCGTGATCTTAGTGATGGTCGTGATCTTAGTGATAGTCGTGATCTAAGTGATAGTCGTGATCTTAGTGATAGTCGTGATCTTAGTGATAGTCGTGATCTTAGTGATAGTCGTGATCTTAGTGATGGTCGTGATCTAAGTGATGGTCGTGATCTTAGTGATAGTCGTGATCTTAGTGATAGTCGTGATCTTAGTGATGGTCGTGATCTTAGTGATAGTCGTGATCTTAGTGATAGTCGTGATCTTAGTGATAGTCGTGATCTTAGTGATAGTCGTGATCTTAGTGATAGTCGTGATCTTAGTGATAGTCGTGATCTTAGTGATGGTCGTGATCTTAGTGATAGTCGTGATCTTAGTGATAGTCGTGATCTTAGTGATAGTCGTGATCTTAGTGATAGTCGTGATCTTAGTGATAGTCGTGATCTTAGTGATAGTCGTGATCTTAGTGATAGTCGTGATCTTAGTGATGGTCGTGATCTAAGTGATGGTCGTGATCTTAGTGATAGTCGTGATCTTAGTGATAGTCGTGATCTTAGTGATGGTCGTGATCTTAGTGATAGTCGTGATCTTAGTGATAGTCGTGATCTTAGTGATAGTCGTGATCTTAGTGATAGTCGTGATCTTAGTGATAGTCGTGATCTTAGTGATGGTCGTGATCTAAGTGATAGTCGTGATCTTAGTGATAGTCGTGATCTTAGTGATAGTCGTGATCTTAGTGATAGTCGTGATCTTAGTGATAGTCGTGATCTTAGTGATAGTCGTGATCTTAGTGATGGTCGTGATCTAAGTGATGGTCGTGATCTTAGTGATAGTCGTGATCTTAGTGATAGTCGTGATCTTAGTGATAGTCGTGATCTTAGTGATGGTCGTGATCTAAGTGATAGTCGTGATCTTAGTGATAGTCGTGATCTTAGTGATAGTCGTGATCTTAGTGATAGTCGTGATCTTAGTGATGGTCGTGATCTTAGTGATAGTCGTGATCTTAGTGATAGTCGTGATCTAAGTGATAGTCGTGATCTTAGTGATAGTCGTGATCTTAGTGATAGTCGTGATCTTAGTGATAGTCGTGATCTTAGTGATAGTCGAGATCTTAGTGATAGTCGTGATCTTAGTGATGGTCGTGATCTAAGTGATGGTCGTGATCTTAGTGATGGTCGTGATCTTAGTGATGGTCGTGATCTTAGTGATAGTCGTGATCTAAGTGATAGTCGTGATCTTAGTGATAGTCGTGATCTTAGTGATAGTCGTGATCTTAGTGATAGTCGTGATCTTAGTGATAGTCGTGATCTTAGTGATGGTCGTGATCTAAGTGATGGTCGTGATCTTAGTGATAGTCGTGATCTTAGTGATAGTCGTGATCTTAGTGATGGTCGTGATCTTAGTGATAGTCGTGATCTTAGTGATAGTCGTGATCTTAGTGATAGTCGTGATCTTAGTGATAGTCGTGATCTTAGTGATAGTCGTGATCTTAGTGATAGTCGTGATCTTAGTGATGGTCGTGATCTTAGTGATAGTCGTGATCTTAGTGATAGTCGTGATCTTAGTGATAGTCGTGATCTTAGTGATAGTCGTGATCTTAGTGATAGTCGTGATCTTAGTGATAGTCGTGATCTTAGTGATGGTCGTGATCTAAGTGATGGTCGTGATCTTAGTGATAGTCGTGATCTTAGTGATAGTCGTGATCTTAGTGATGGTCGTGATCTTAGTGATAGTCGTGATCTTAGTGATAGTCGTGATCTTAGTGATAGTCGTGATCTTAGTGATAGTCGTGATCTTAGTGATAGTCGTGATCTTAGTGATGGTCGTGATCTAAGTGATAGTCGTGATCTTAGTGATAGTCGTGATCTTAGTGATAGTCGTGATCTTAGTGATAGTCGTGATCTTAGTGATAGTCGTGATCTTAGTGATAGTCGTGATCATAGTGATGGTCGTGATCTAAGTGATGGTCGTGATCTTAGTGATAGTCGTGATCTTAGTGATAGTCGTGATCTTAGTGATAGTCGTGATCTTAGTGATGGTCGTGATCTAAGTGATAGTCGTGATCTTAGTGATAGTCGTGATCTTAGTGATAGTCGTGATCTTAGTGATAGTCGTGATCTTAGTGATGGTCGTGATCTTAGTGATAGTCGTGATCTTAGTGATAGTCGTGATCTAAGTGATAGTCGTGATCTAAGTGATAGTCGTGATCTTAGTGATAGTCGTGATCTTAGTGATAGTCGTGATCTTAGTGATAGTCGTGATCTTAATGATAGTCGTGATCTAAGTGATGGTCGTGATCTTAGTGATAGTCGTGATCTTAGTGATAGTCGTGATCTTAGTGATAGTCGTGATCTTAGTGATGGTCGTGATCTAAGGGATAGTCGTGATCTTAGTGATAGTCGTGATCTTAGTGATAGTCGTGATCTTAGTGATAGTCGTGATCTAAGTGATGTCGTGATCTTAGTGATAGTCGTGATCTTAGTGATAGTCGTGATCTTAGTGATAGTTGTGATCTTAGTGATAGTCGTGATCTTAGTGATAGTCGTGATCCAAGTGTGGATAGTCGTGATCTTAGTGATAGTCGTGATCTTAGTGATAGTCGTGATCTTAGTGATAGTCGATATCTTAGTGATAGTCGTGCCACAGAATAAGGATCAACCAGAAGTCCAACTCGCGGAAAAAAGTGTCCCATTATTTTTATGCGCATGCGCCAGTCCGCCATTTTGAAAGTAAGTGCACCCGGGAAATTATCCCCCTCGTCCTTACGACCCTCGGGCTCCTGTAGATAGATAGATAGATAGATAGATAGATAGATAGATAGATAGATAGATAGATAGATAGATAGATAGATAGATAGATAGATAGATAGATAGATAGATAGATAGATAGATAGATAGATAGATAGATAGATAGATAGATAGATAGATAGATAGATAATCTTTATTTATCCACGGTCAATTCATCAGCTATACAAAAAATACTACAATAAATACTACAACTATATATATATTTACATGTTTATAAAATTAAAATTATTATAAGAGCTACTTTCCACTTTTCCTTAGTCAATTACCCTTGGCCTTCTTGTGACCATTTATTTAACTTTATATTGTTATCTATACATATATAAATAATATTTATTAAGTAATAAGTAATTTACTTTAGAAAACATTTCGTTGGAGATGAAATTCTTTGACCACGAGGTTATTAAAACTTCAGTACGCGGATACTACGGGTAAAAGTCCGTGGCAAAAAAGTCCTGTACTCACGAAGCGGGTTTTACATTTCTCGATTTCGCCGACACATTTGTTTATAGAAAAAAATGGCTAAAATTTACGGAACTACGCATTGTTGAAATACATCGGGTACGTATGTTGTTAGAAATTTTATAAGCTTTCATTTGGTATATAGTTCAAATCACAGTGTTACCTGTAACTTTTTAAAATGTTCAAAATGTTCTGACCATTGACCATAAAAGTTTTTAATATTTTTTCATATATTCAAAAGGTATGATCACTAATTTGCACCAAAAAAGTTTTCAACTTCAACTAGAAATCTGCAAACTTTTCCACTCCTTTCATATTTGAATTAGTTTCTGTTCAAGAAATATCTTAGGTCCATGCCAGAGGTTTTTTTGAAGTTATAGCAAACACAAAAACAACAAAAGGCTTAAGAAATTCATCCATTTCAGACGGTCCACGTCAAAATAATAATGGTTTTTTTTCATATTTTAAAATACTTCCCAGCAAGAAAATTCAAAGTTCTGACATGAATAGCACTTGACAGTACCCTTTGTTTAATATCTTGTTCAGGGCTGTGCGTCTAGTATTTAAAAACAAAATCCAAATTCTATAACACTTGTGAGGAGTCCATTTCTCATTATATAATTACGAGCAATGGTGAGAACATTTTGAACATTTTAAAAAGTTACAGGTAACACAAAAATTTGAACTATATACCGAATGAAAGCTTATAAAATTTCTAACAACATACGTACCCGATGTACTTCAACAATGCGAAGTTCCGAAAATTTTAGCCATTTTTTTTCTATAAACAAATGTGTCGGCAAAATCGAGAAATGTAAAACCCGCTTCGTGAGTACAGGACTTTTTTGCCACGGACTTTTACCCGTAGTATCCGCGTACTGAAGTTTTAATAACCTCGCGGTCAAAGAATTTCATCTCCAACGAAACGTTTTCTAAAGTAAATTACTTATTTACTTAACTAAATATTATTTATATATAGAGAGAACAATATAAATTTAATTAAAGGTCACACCAAGGCCAAGAGCAATTGAATACAGGAGCCCGAGGGTCGCAAAGACGAGAGGGCTAATTTCCCGGGTGCACTTACTTTCAAATGGCGCCGGGATCGCGAGGCCGACATTTCCCGAGGACGCTTACATCAAAGGTGCCGACAGAGAGTTGGACTTCTGGTTGAGCCTTATTCTGTGGTCGTGCTCTTAGTGATAGTCGTGATCTTAGTGATAGTCGTGATCTTAGTGATAGTCGTGATCTTAGTGATAGTCGTGATCTAAGTGATAGTCGTGATCTTAGTGATAGTCGTGATCTTAGTGATAGTCGTGATCTAAGTGATAGTCGTGATCTTAGTGATAGTCGTGATCTAAGTGATAGTCGTGATCTAAGTGATAGTCGTCATCTTAGTGATAGTCGTGATCTAAGTGATAGTCGTGATCTTAGTGATAGTCGTGATCTTAGTGATAGTCGTGATCTAAGTGATAGTCGTGCTCTTAGTGATAGTCGTGATCTTAGTGATAGTCGTGATCTTAGTGATAGTCGTGATCTTAGTGATGGTCGTGATCTAAGTGATGGTCGTGATCTTAGTGATAGTCGTGATCTTAGTGATAGTCGTGATCTTAGTGATGGTCGTGATCTTAGTGATAGTCGTGATCTTAGTGATAGTCGTGATCTTAGTGATAGTCGTGATCTTAGTGATAGTCGTGATCTTAGTGATAGTCGTGATCTTAGTGATAGTCGTGATCTTAGTGATGGTCGTGATCTAAGTGATAGTCGTGATCTTAGTGATAGTCGTGATCTTAGTGATAGTCGTGATCTTAGTGATAGTCGTGATCTTAGTGATAGTCGTGATCTTAGTGATAGTCGTGATCTTAGTGATAGTCGTGATCTTAGTGATGGTCGTGATCTAAGTGATGGTCGTGATCTTAGTGATAGTCGTGATCTTAGTGATAGTCGTGATCTTAGTGATAGTCGTGATCTTAGTGATGGTCGTGATCTAAGTGATAGTCGTGATCTTAGTGATAGTCGTGATCTTAGTGATAGTCGTGATCTTAGTGATAGTCGTGATCTTAGTGATGGTCGTGATCTTAGTGATAGTCGTGATCTTAGTGATAGTCGTAATCTAAGTGATAGTCGTGATCTTAGTGATAGTCGTGACCTAAGTGATAGTCGTGATCTTAGTGATGGTCGTGCTCTTAGTGATAGTCGTGATCTTAGTGATAGTCGTGATCTAAGTGATAGTCGTGATCTTAGTGATAGTCGTGATCTTAGTGATAGTCGTGATCTTAGTGATGGTCGTGATCTAAGTGCGGATAGTCGTGATCTAAGTGATAGTCGTGATCTTAGTGATAGTCGTGATCTTAGTGATAGTCGTGATCTTAGTGATAGTCGTGATCTTAGTGATAGTCGTGATCTTAGTGATAGTCGTGATCTTAGTGATGGTCGTGATCTAAGTGATGGTCGTGATCTTAGTGATAGTCGTGATCTTAGTGATAGTCGTGATCTTAGTGATAGTCGTGATCTTAGTGATGGTCGTGATCTAAGTGATAGTCGTGATCTTAGTGATAGTCGTGATCTTAGTGATAGTCGTGATCTTAGTGATAGTCGTGATCTTAGTGATGGTCGTGATCTTAGTGATAGTCGTGATCTTAGTGATAGTCGTGATCTAAGTGATAGTCGTGATCTTAGTGATAGTCGTGATCTTAGTGATAGTCGTGATCTTAGTGATAGTCGTGATCTTAGTGATGGTCGTGATCTAAGTGCGGATAGTCGTGATCTTAGTGATAGTCGTGATCTTAGTGATAGTCGTGATCTTAGTGATAGTCGTGATATTAGTGATAGTCGTGATCTTAGTGATAGTCGTGATCTTAGTGATAGTCGTGATCTTAGTGATAGTCGTGATCTTAGTGAGAGTCGTGATCATAGAAATAAAAGACCTAGAATGCGTGCTCTGTCACGTGACAGGGGTCCAAATTAAATTTTATTTTGCCCTTATAGATCCGCCATTTTGAATTTTGCCAAGGGGTGGGATATATATACAACAATGATCGCGTCTCAAAATAAAGAATTGGAGGACGTTTCATAGGGATAAATTGGATACATGCACGACAACAAATCAGCCATATACACATTAGCATAAAATAAAACAATTTTCAAGACACTTGTTTCATTAAACGTATAAAAACTATAAGTTCAAAATTATATTTCGATCAATTCACCACAATTACAAAAAGCAACAAAAAGTGCTAAACTTGAAACTCAGAAATTGTCTGCATCAAAGCCCGTTTTAAAATAAAATAAAATAATCAAATACGTAATGGAAACTAGGAGAAAATCTTTAAAAAAACACGGATTTAATATGTCAATATAAATAAATGTCGAAAAGACTGATGTATAAAAAGTATGACAGGTGCATAAACATATTTTATATTTCAAAAATCACAAGCTAGAAATCCTTATTAGATTGGATAAAAGAGAAAAAAACACACTTACTGTCTCCTGGATTAATCCTCCACATTCAGTATAAATCACATATAACAGATTGGCAAGTGGGAATCATTCAAATATAATGTAAAACAGTAAAAACACTAAAACCATTCGTATTAAAAGGCCGCTATCGTCGCTGCATGTCTACATCCAGAGTTTAATGTTCGAAATGTTTTGGCGAAGGATATTGCACTTCATCTTTATAAAATTCACCAATCCAGCAAGTTTTCCGGTACAAAAAACAAAGAAATTCAGTGCTAAAATACATCCATCACTCTACAACATCACCAACCGCAGCCGTGTTAAAAACTGTTGAAAAGTCCTGGGGCGGGTCCTTTTGCCCTTATAAATCCGCCATTTTGTGGCGACAATTTTTTGACTGATGAGAGATAGGAGCACGCATTCTAGGTATAATATTTCTATGGTCGTGATCTTAGTGATAGTCGTGATCTGAGTGATGTCGTGATCTTAGTGATGATCGTGATCTTTGTGATGTTTCAGATGGCCGTGATGTTTGTTTTGATGTCTGTTTCGAATATATATAACCGCCAGTCAAAGCCTCAAATTATTATTTATAACGCAGGATGTTTGTGAGTAGTGGTCTGCAGCACTGGATAGCGCTGTTGGTTTTTCACGTGTTAACGACGGGTTCGTTTCTTTATTAGGACGAAGCTTTCTTTATTCTTTTTCTCTTCTTTTTTATTTTTCTTTTCTTTCTTATTTTTCTTTTACTTTTTTGGGTATTTATGTTTGCGATCGCCGTGATGATCGTGATGTTTGTGACAGTACTGATCTTCTTTGGTGATGGCTGTGACATAAGTGATTCTATTTCGAAATCTCTATATATAGATAACTGCATGTCGAAGACTTCAATTCTCGTATATAATCCAAGAGGTTTGTAATTTGTGTTCTAGTGTGCTGGATGGAGCTATGTTTTTTCAAGTGTTAACGAAGGGGTTCGATTCTTTCTGAGGACGAAACTTTTCCTTTTTCTTTTCTTTGTTCATTTTTGGGTATTAGGTGATGTAAAAACCTTCAAACTAGGTCAACTATACAATATCATCATCTACTACTTATTGAGCTCTAAGAGTATAGAAAGTTTTCCCTATTACGCTATTACGCTATTACTGTCTTAGGAGGCGAGACTTAGAAAAATTTTCCCTATTACGCTATTACTGTCTTAGGAGGCAAGATTTAAAAAATTTTCCCTATTACGCTATTACTGTCTTAGGAGGCGAGACTTGGAAAAATTTTCCCTATTACGCTATATTACGCTATTACTGTCTTAGGAAGCGAGACTTAGAAAAATTTTCCCTATTACGCTATTACTGTCTTAGGAGGCGAGACTTAGAAAAATTTTCCCTATTACGCTATTACTGTCTTAGGAGGCGAGACTTAGAAAAATTTTCCCTACTACGCTATTACTGTCTTAGGAGGCGAGACTTGGAAAAATTTTCCCTATTACGCTATATTACGCTATTACTGTCTTAGGAAGCGAGACTTAAAAAAATTTTCCCTATTACGCTATTACTGTCTTAGGAGGCGAGACTTAGAAAAATTTTCCCTATTACGCTATTACTGTCTTAGGAAGCGAGACTTAGAAAAATTTTCCCTATTACGCTACAACTGTCTTAGGAGGCGAGACATAGAAAAATATTCCCTATTACGCTATTACTGTCTTAGGAGGCGAGACTTATTAAAATTTTCCCTATTACGCTATTACTGTCTTAGGAGGCGAGACTTAGAAAAATTTTCCCTGTTACGTTATTACTGTCTTAGGAGGCGAGACTTAGAAAAATTTTTGTTATTACGCTTTTACTGTCTTAGGAGGCGAGATTTAAAAAATTTTTCCCTATTACGCTATTACTGTCTTAGGAGGCGAGACTTAGAAAAATTTTCCCTATTACTGTCTTAGGAGGCGAGACTTAGAAAAATTTTTTGTTATTACGCTATTACTGTCTTAGGAGGCGAGACTTAGAAAAATTTTTGTTATTACGCTATTACTGTCTTAGGAGGCGAGATTTAAAAATTTTCCCTATTACGGTATTACTGTCTTAGGAGGCGAGATTTAAAAAATTTTCCCTATTACGGTATAACTGTCTTAGGAGGCGAGACTTAGAAAATTTTCCCTATTACGCTATTACTGTCTTAGGAGGCGAGACTTAAAAAAATTTTCCCTATTACGCTATAACTGTCTTAGGAGGCGAGACTTTGAAAAATTTTCCCTATTACGCTATGACTGTCTTAGGAGGCGAGACTTAGAAAAATTTTCCCTATTACGCTATTACTGTCTCAGGAGGCGAGACTTAGAAAAATTTTCCCTATTACGCTATTACTGTCTTAGGAGGCGAGACTTAGAAAAATTTTCCCTATTACGCTATTACTGTCTTAGGAGGCGAGATTTAAAAAATTTTTCCCTATTACGCTATTACTGTCTCAGGAGGTGAGACGTAGAAAAATTTTCCCTATTACGCTATTACTGTCTTAGGAGGCGAGATTTAAAAAATTTTTCCCTATTACACTATTACTGTCTTAGGAGGCGAGACGTAGAAAAATTTTCTCTATTACGCTATTACTGTCTTAGGAGGCGAGACTTAGAAAAATTTTCTCAATTGCGCTATTACTGTCTTAGGAGGCGAGACTTAGAAAAATATCCCTATTACGCTATTACTGTGTTAGGAGGCGAGACTTAGAAAATTTTCCCTATTACGCTATTACTGTCTTAAGAGGCGAGACTTAGAAAAATTTTCCGTATTACGCTATAACTGTCTTAGGAGGCGAGACTTGGGAATTTTTGGGCCTATTAGGCTATTACTGTCTTAGGAGGCGAGACTTAGAAAAATTTTCCCTATTACGCTATTACTGTTTTAGGAAGCGAGACTTAGAAAAATTTTCCCTATTACGGTATTACTGTCTTAGGAGGCGAGACTTAGAAAAATTTTTGTTATTACGCTATTACTGTTTTAGGAGGCGAGACTTAGAAAAATTTTCCCTATTACGCTATTACTGTCTTAGGAGGCGAGACTTGGGAATTTTTGGGCCTATTAGGCTATTACTGTCTTAGGAGGCGAAACTTAGAAAAATTTTTGTTATTACGCTATTACTGTCTTAGGAGGCGAGACTTAGAAAAATTTTCCCTATTACACTATTACTGTCTTAGGAGGCGAGACGTAGAAAAATTTTCTCTATTACGCTATTACTGTCTTAGGAGGCGAGACGTAGAAAAATTTTCTCAATTGCGCTATTACTGTCTTAGGAGGCGAGACTTAGAAAAATATCCCTATTACGCTATTACTGTGTTAGAAGGCGAGACTTAGAAAATTTTCCCTATTACGCTATAACTGTCTTAGGAGGCGAGACTTAGAAAAATTTTCCCTATTACGCTATTACTGTGTTAGGAGGCGAGACTTAGAAAATTTTCCCTATTACGCTATTACTGTCTTAAGAGGCGAGACTTAGAAAAATTTTCCGTATTACGCTATAACTGTCTTAGGAGGCGAGACTTGGGAATTTTTGGGCCTATTAGGCTATTACTGTCTTAGGAGGCGAGACTTAGAAAAATTTTCCCTATTACGCTATTACTGTCTTAGGAGGCGAGATTTAAAAAATTTTTCCCTATTACGCTATTACTGTCTTAGGAGGCGAGACTTAGAAAAATTTTTGTTATTATGCTATTACTGTCTTAGGAGGCGAGACTTAGAAAAATTTTCCCTATTACGTTATTACTGTCTTAGGAGGCTAGACTTGGGAATTTTTGGGCCTATTAGGCTATTACTGTCTTAGGAGGCGAAACTTAGAAAAATTTTTGTTATTACGCTATTACTGTCTTAGGAGGCGAGACTTAGAAAAATTTTCCCTATTACACTATTAGTCTTAGGAGGCGAGACTTAGAAAAATTTTCCCTATTACGCTATTACTGTCTTAGGAGGCGAGACTTAGAAAAATTTTCCCTATTACGCTATTACTGTATTAGGAGGCGAGATTTAAAAAATTTTTCCCTATTACGCTATTACTGTCTTAGGAGGCGAGACTTAGAAAAATTTTCCCTATTACGCTATTACTGTGTTAGGAGAGGCGAGACTTAGAAAAATTTTCCCTATTACGCTATTACTGTCTTAGGAGGCGAGACGTAGAAAAATTTTCTCTATTACGCTATTACTGTGTTAGGAGGCGAGACTTGGGAAAATTTTCCCTATTACGCTATTACTGTGTTAAGAGGCGAGACTTTGAAAAATTTTCCGTATTACGCTATAACTGTCTTAGGAGGCGAGACTTAGAAAAATTTTCGCTATTACGCTATTACTGTCTCAGGAGGCGAGACTTAGAAAAATTTTCCCTATTACGGTATTAGTGTCTTAGGAGGCGAGACTTAGAAAAATTTTCCCTATTACGCTATTACTGTGTTAGGAGGCGAGACTTAGAAAAATTTTTGTTATTACGCTATTACTGTCTTAGGAGGCGAGACCTAGAAAAATTTTCCCTATTACGCTATTACTGTCTTAGGAAACGAGACTTAGAAAGATTTTCCCTATTACGCTATTACTGTCTCAGGAGGCGAGACTTAGAGAAATTTTCCCTATTACGCTATTACTGTCTTAGGAGGCGAGACTTAGAAAAATTTTTGTTATTACGCTATTACTGTCTTAGGAGGCGAGACCTAGAAAAATTTTCCCTATTACGGTATTACTGTCTTAGGAGGCGAGACTTAGAAAAATTTTCCCTATTACGCTATTACTGCCTTTTACGCTATTACTGTCTCATTTATAATCATCAATGTTTGTAATTTGTATTCTAGTGTGCTGGATGGCGCTATGTTATTTCATGTGTTAACGATGTGGATCGATTCTTTCCCAAGACGATACTTTTGCTTTTTCTTTTCTTTTTTCTTTTTTGGGTACATGTATTAGGCGATGTGAAAATCTTCAAATTAGGTCAAATGTTATCATACAATGTCACCATCTACTAATTATTGAGCTCTAAGGGTATAGAAAATGATCTTTTTCGATATTACGCTCTTATGAGGCCGTGGTGATGGTGATGTCTGAAATGGCCGGGATGTTTGAGATGGCCGTGATGATCATGAATTTTGAGATGGCCGTGATGATCGAGATGTTCGTGATCTAAGTTAAGGGCGTGTCGAAGACTTCATCTCGCATTTATAATTCTCAATATTTGTAATATGTATTCTAGTGTGGTGGATGGCGCTATGTTATTTCATGTGTTAACGATGTGGATCGATTCCTTCTCAAGACGAAATTTTTGCTTTTTCTTTTCTTTTTTCTTTTTTGGGTACATGTATTAGGCGATGTGAAAACCTTCAAATTAGGTCAAATATTATCATACAATGTCACCATCTACTAATTATTGAGCTCTAAGGGTATAGAAAAATGATCTTTCTCGATATTACGCTCTTAGGAGGCCGTGATGATCGTGATGTCTGAGATGGCCGTGATGATCGTGATGTTTGAGACGGCCCTGATGATCGTGATGTTTCGGAGATGGCCGTGGTGATCGGGATGTTTGAGATGGCCGTGATGATCGTGATGTTCGTGATCTAAGTTAAGTGCGTGTCGAAGACTTCATCTCGCATTTATAATTCTCAATATTGGTAGTAAGTATTCTAGTGTGCTGGATGGCGCTATGTTATTTCATGTGTTAACTATGTGGATCGATTCCTTCTCAAGACGAAAATTTTGCTTTTTCTCTTCTTCTTTCTTTTTTGGGTACATGTATTAGGCGATGTGAAAACCTTCAAATTAGGTCAAATATTATCATACAATGTCACCATCTACTAATTATTGAGCTCTAAGGGTATAGAAAAATGATCTTTCTCGATATTACGCTCTTAGGAGGCCGTGATGATCGTGATGTCTGAGATGGCCCTGATGATCGTGATGTTTGAGACGCCCCTGATGATCGTGATGTTTCGGAGATGGCCGAGGTGATCGGGATGTCTGAGATGGCCGGGATGCTCGTGATGTTTGAGATGGCCGTGATGATCGTGATGTTCGTGATCTAAGTTAAGTGCGTGTCGAAGAAGACATCTCACATTTGTAATTCTCAATATTTGTAATAAGTATTCTAGTGTGCTGGATGGCGCTATGTTATTTCATGTGTTAACGATGTGGATCGATTCCTTCTCAAGACGAAACTTTTTCTTTTTCTTTTCTTTTTTCTTTTTTGGGTACATGTATTAGGCGATGTGAAAACCTTCAAATAGATCAAATATTATCATACAATGTCACCATCTACTAATTATTGAGCTCTAAGGGT
The DNA here is from genome assembly GCA_964035015.1 of Corallium rubrum. Taxonomy (NCBI): domain Eukaryota; kingdom Metazoa; phylum Cnidaria; class Anthozoa; order Scleralcyonacea; family Coralliidae; genus Corallium; species Corallium rubrum. The sequence continues at coordinate 6,300,337 of OZ036016.1, forward strand.
ATAGAAAAATGATCTTTCTCGATATTACGCTCTTAGGAGGCCGTGATGATCGTGATGTCTGAGATGACCGTGATGATCGTGATGTATCGAAGATGGCCGTGGTGATCGGGATGTTTGAGATGGCCGTGATGCTCGTGATGTTTGAGATGGCCGTGATGATCGTGATGTTTGAGACGCCCCTGATGATCGTGATGTTTCGGAGATGGCCGTGGTGATCGGGATGTTTGAGATGGCCGTGATGCTCGTGATGTTTGAGATGGCCGTGATGATCGTGATGTTCGTGATCTAAGTTAAGGGCGTGTCGAAGACTTCATCTCGCATTTATAATTCTCCATATTTGTAATATGTACTCTAGTGTGCTGGATGGCGCTATGTTATTTCATGTGTTAACGATGTGGATCGATTCCTTCTCAAGACGAAATTTTTGCTTTTTCTTTTCTTTTTTCTTTTTTGGGTACATGTATTAGGCGATGTGAAAACCTTCAAATTAGGTCAAATATTATCATACAATGTCACCATCTACTAATTATTGAGCTCTAAGGGTATAGAAAAATGATCTTTCTCGATATTACGCTCTTAGGAGGCCGTGATGATCGTGATGTCTGAGATGGCCGTGATGATCGTGATGTTTGAGACGGCCCTGATGATCGTGATGTTTCGGAGATGGCCGTGGTGATCGGGATGTTTGAGATGGCCGTGATGCTCGTGATGTTTGAGATGGCCGTGATGATCGTGATGTTTGAGACGGCCCTGATGATCGTGATGTTTCGGAGATGGCCGTGGTGATCGGGATGTTTGAGATGGCCGTGATGCTCGTGATGTTTGAGATGGCCGTGATGCTCGTGATGTTTGAGATGGCCGTGATGATCGTGATGTTCGTGATCTAAGTTAAGTGCGTGTCGAAGACTTCATCTCGCATTTATAATTCTCAATGTTTGTAATATGTATTCTAGTGTGCTGGATGGCGCTATGTTATTTCATGTGTTAACGATGTGGATCGATTCCTTCTCAAGACGAAATTTTTGTTTTTCTTTTCTTTTTTCTTTTTTGGGTACATGTATTCGGCGATGTGAAAACCTTCAAATTAGGTCAAATATTATCATACAATGTCACCATCTACTAATTATTGAGCTCTAAGGGTATAGAAAAATGATCTTTCTCGATATTACGCTCTTAGGAGGCCGTGATGATCGTGATGTCTGAGATGACCGTGATGATCGTGATGTTTGAGACGGCCCTGATGATCGTGATGTTTCGGAGATGGCCGTGGTGATCGGGATGTTTGAGATGGCCGTGATGCTCGTGATGTTTGAGATGGCCGTGATGATCGTGATGTTCGTGATCTAAGTTAAGTGCGTGTCGAAGACTTCATCTCGCATTTATAATTCTCAATGTTTGTAATATGTATTCTAGTGTGCTGGATGGCGCTATGTTATTTCATGTGTTAACGATGTGGATCGATTCCTTCTCAAGACGAAACTTTTGCTTTTTCTTTTCTTTTTTCTTTTTTGGGTACATGTATTTAGGCGATGTGAAAATCTTCAAATTAGGTCAAATATTATCATACAATGTCACCATCTACTAATTATTGAGCTCTAAGGGTATAGAAAAATGATCTTTCTCGATATTACGCTCTTAGGAGGCCGTGATGATCGTGATGTTTGAGACGGCCCTGATGATCGTGATGTTTCGGAGATGGCCGTGGTGATCGGGATGTTTGAGATGGCCGTGATGCTTGTGATGTTTGAGATGGCCGTGATGATCGTGAGGTTCGTGATCTAAGTGAAGTGCATGTCGAAGACTTCATTTCTCATTTATAATCATCAATGTTTGTAATTTGTATTCTAGTGTGCTGGATGGCGCTATGTTATTTCATGTGTTAACGATGTGGATCGATTCTTTCTCAAGACGAAACTTTTGCTTTTTCTTTTCTTTTTTCTTTTTTGGGTACATGTATTTAGGCGATGTGAAAATCTTCAAATTAGGTCAAATATTATCATACAATGTCACCATCTACTAATTATTGAGCTCTAAGGGTATAGAAAAATGATCTTTCTCGATATTACGCTCTTAGGAGGCCGTGATGATCGTGATGTTTGAGACGGCCCTGATGATCGTGATGTTTCGGAGATGGCCGTGATGATCGGATGTTTGAGATGGCCGTGATGTCGTGATGTTTGAGATGGCCGTGATGATCGTGATGTTCGTGATCTAAGTTAAGTGCATGTCGAAGACTTCATTTCTCATTTATAATCATCAATGTTTGTAATTTGTATTCTAGTGTGCTGGATGGCGCTATGTTATTTCATGTGTTAACGATGTGGATCGATTCTTTCTCAAGACGAAACTTTTGCTTTTTCTTTTCTTTTTTCTTTTTTGGGTACATGTATTTAGGCGATGTGAAAATCTTCAAATTAGGTCAAATATTATCATACAATGTCACCATCTACTAATTATTGAGCTCTAAGGGTATAGAAAATGATCTTTTTCGATATTACGCTCTTAGGAGGCCGTGGTGATCGTGATGTTTGAGACGGCCGTGATGATCGTGATGTTTGAGACGGCCCTGATGATCGTGATGTTTCGGAGATGGCCGTGGTGATCGGGATGTTTGAGATGGCCGTGATGCTCGTGATGTTTGAGATGGCCGTGATGATCGTGATGTTCGTGATCTAAGTTAAGTGCATGTCGAAGACTTCATTTCTCATTTATAATCATCAATGTTTGTAATTTGTATTCTAGTGTGCTGGATGGCGCTATGTTATTTCATGTGTTAACGATGTGGATCGATTCTTTCTCAAGACGAAACTTTTGCTTTTTCTTTTCTTTTTCTTTTTTGGGTACATGTATTTAGGCGATGTGAAAATCTTCAAATTAGGTCAAATATTATCATACGATGTCACCATCTACTAATTATTGAGCTCTAAGGGTATAGAAAAATGATCTTTCTCGATATTACGCTCTTAGGAGGCCGTGATGATCGTGATGTCTGAGATGGCCGTGATGATCGTGATGTTTGAGACGGCCCTGATGATCGTGATGTTTCGGAGATGGCCGTGGTGATCGGGATGTTTGAGATGGCCGTGATGCTCGTGATGTTTGAGATGGCCGTGATGCTCGTGATGTCTGAGATGACCGTGATGATCGTGATGTTTCGGAGATGGCCGTGGTGATCGGGATGTTTGAGATGGCCGTGATGCTCGTGATGTTTGAGATGGCCGTGATGATCGTGATGTTCGTGATCTAAGTTAAGTGCATGTCGAAGACTTCATTTCTCATTTATAATCATCAATGTTTGTAATTTGTATTCTAGTGTCCTGGATGGCGCTATGTTATTTCATGTGTTAACGATGTGGATCGATTCCTTCTCAAGACGAAACTTTTGCTTTTTCTTTTCTTTTTTCTTTTTTGGGTACATGTATTCCGCGATGTGAAAATCTTCAAATTAGGTCAAATATTATCATACAATGTAATGTCACCATCAACTAATTATTGAGCTCTAAGGGTATAGAAAAATGATCTTTTTCGATATTACGCTCTTAGGAGGCCGTGATGATCGTGATGTTTGAGACGGCCCAGATGATCGTGATGTTTCGGAGATGGCCGTGGTGATCGGGATGTTTGAGATGGCCGTGATGCTCGTGATGTTTGAGATGGCCGTGATGATCGTGATGTTCGTGATCTACGTTAAGTGCGTGTCGAAGACTTCATCTCGCATTTATAATTCTTAATATTTGTAGTAAGTATTCTAGTGTCCTGGATGGCGCTATGTTGTTTCATGTGTTAACGATGTGGATCGATTCCTTCTCAAGACGAAACTTTTGCTTTTTCTCTTCTTTTTTCTTTTTTGGGTACATGTCTTAGGCGATGTGAAAACCTTCAAATTAGGTCAAATGTTATCATACAATGTCACCATCTACTAATTATTGAGTTCTAAGGGTATATATATAGAAAATGATCTTTTTCGATATTACGCTCTTAGGAGGCCGTGATGTTTGAGATGGCCGTGATGATCGTGATGTTTGAGATGGCTCTGATGATCGTGATGTTTCGGAGATGGCCGTGATGATCGGGATGTTTGAGATGGCCGTGATGCTCGTGATGTTTTAGATGGCCGTGATGATCGTGATGTTCGTGATCTAAGTTAAGTGCATGTCGAAGACTTCATTTCTCATTCATAATCATCAATGTTTGTAATTTGTATTCTAGTGTGCTGGATGGCGCTATGTTATTTCATGTGTTAACGATGTGGATCGATTCTTTCTCAAGACGAAACTTTTGCTTTTTCTTTTCTTTTTTCTTTTTTGGGTACATGTATTTAGGCGATGTGAAAATCTTCAAATTAGGTCAAATATTATCATACGATGTCACCATCTACTAATTATTGAGCTCTAAGTGTAAAGAAAATCATCTTTTTCGATATTACGCTCTTAGGAGGCCGTGATGATCGTGATGTTTCGAAGATGGCCGTGATGATCGGGATGTTTGAGATGCCGTGATGATTGTGATGTTTGAGATGACCGTGACGATCGTGATGTTTCGGAGATGGCCGTGATGATCGGGATGTTTGAGATGGCTGTGATGATCGTGATGTTTTAGATGGCCGTGATGATCGTGAGGTTCGTGATCTAAGTGAAGTGCATGTCGAAGACTTCATTTCTCATTTATAATCCTCGACTTTTGTAATTAGTATTCTATAGTGTGCTGGATGGCGCTATGTCATTTCATGTGTTAACGAAGGGGTTCGATTCTTTCTCAGGACGAAACTTTTGCTTTCTCTTTTCTTTTTTCTTTTTTGGGTACATGTATTAAAGGATGTGAAAATGTCCAAATTTGGTCAAATATTATTATCGTACAGTGTCACCATCTACTAATTATTGAGCTCTAAGGGTATAGAAAAATTTTCTTTTTCGATATTACGCTCTTAGGAGGGCCAGGCCGTGGTGATGGTGATGGTGATGGTGATGTTTGAGATGGCCGTGATGTTTCGGAGATGGCCGTGATGATCGGGATGTTTGAAATGGCCGTGATGTTTGAGATGGCCGTGATGATCATGAATTTTGTTTTGATGTTTGTTTCGAATATATATAACTGCCAGTCAAAGGCTCTAATTATTATTTATAACAAAGGATGTTTGTGAGTTGTGAGCTACTGCACTGGATAGCGCTATGTTTTTTCACGTGATAACGAATAGGTTCGATGCTTTCTCAGGACGAAACTTTTTCTTTTTTCTGTTTTACAAAAAATGGGGTTTTGTTTCTTGAACTCAAGAAGGCTTTTGGCACGGTTGATCATGAAATTCTCATCAGTAAACACAGTTGATATGGTATAACTGAAATACCATTAAAATGGTTTAAATCATACCTTAACTGCTGTAAACAGTCTTGCAAAGTAAATAATGTAACTTCCTCTAACAAAGAAATTAAGTGTGGTGTACCTAATAAAAGAACAAATTCTGTTGAATTTCTGGTATGAACCTGCTGAAACGTTTGCAAGTTGCTCAGACCAACTCGTCAATCAACATTGCAATGTTGTGTGGGATTGTGGGAATTATTGCATATTGTTAAATGTACTGAACATATCATGCAAGAGAACATTTGACGGTAAAAATGTTTATTTTCCTTATTAATACCATTTTGTTTATTGTTTTTAATACCATAATGTATTCTTATTATACATCAATGATCTTCCAAATTGTTTACAATATTCAAAGCCCTCAATGTTTGCAGATAATACAAATGTCGCAGCTATAGGAAATTGCCCAGATCAAATTCAAATGAAATTAAACTCTGATTTAACAAAAAATCGCACTTGGCTAGTAGCGAATAAGTTGATATTAAATGTTTCTAAAAGAGAATACATGATAATTGGGTCTCATAATCAAATACATAACAAAATTTACAGAGACTCAAAATATTATTATTGATGGTAAATCAGTTAAAAGAGTAAAACCTGCTAAAAGTCTAGGTGTGATAAGAGATGAGAAATTAAACTGGGAAAAACATATTGACAGCATTAGCAAGAAAGTATCAAAAAGTATTGCAGCCATAAAACTTATTAAACCATATATTCCTAAAGAAAATTTAATTGATACCTACAATGCTCTTGTTAAACCTTACTTTGATTACTGCTCTTGGTCTGGACTAACTGCAATGTGTTGCTACAATTCAAATTACAGAAAATTGAGCAGCCAGAGTAATAAGTGGAGATAATTATGAAATTCGTTTGACAGCCAGCTATTTTAAAAAAATTGAATTGGTATCCATGAAATTATTACCGACTTGAGCAGCTGGTGTTAATGCACAAAATACTCAAAAATAATCCACCTAAAGCTATTATGGAACTGTATCAAATTTCACAAAACCAGGTTTAGAATCTTTGAATGCTAATGTTGTCAAAACCCAGGTCAAATGCAATAAAATGCAGCTTTAGTTATGGAGCTGCCAAAATCTGGAATACTCTGCCATTACATCTTAAGAACACCTCCCTTACAATAACTGAGTTTAAAACTAAACTCAGGGAGGTTTTTAAGGATGAAAACTGTACTATTTTAAATAACTTGAAGTACTAGTAATGATTTTTTCCCTTCCATTTTAATAATTTTAATAATGTTAGAATGTAAATAGTTTTTTATTCAGATAATTTAGTCATAAATAAGTAAACTGTTTTTAAGTCTTTTAATAGTTAGTTGTACATGGCCCTATGAAAATCCAACATTTTATAGTTTCTTCTTTCTCCTTGATTTTAGTGTATTTGTAAATAGTTGATAGGCTACCATGTTTAAATATAGTCCAATAAATAAATAAATAAACAAATAAAATAAATAAGTAGTCATAGTATACAATGTTATTTAATAGGATAAAAATTTCGCTTGTGAACTACCACAGGTTTTGCACATTGTTGCTTGATCATGAAGCTAGTTTTGTTTTCTTAGAAGAAAATTTCATTTCTGTTCAGCAATGCACAGCCTTGCCAGTTTACAAAGCTTGTTCAGACAGCTGAATAGATGGAAACATGTTGGCCATATAAATTGCCTCATCTGAATATGAAATTGTCCAAAGACTACAGTAAAAACCCATGTATAAGAACCTGTGAATTAAGAAGCTTTAGGCTAAAATTTACCTTTTAGTCTACCCCAATTTTATAAAAACCTTTTTAGCCTAAAAATTGTAACAGGTACTTTTTATTTGAAAATTTCAGTTGAAATAACTGAATATAAAAACAAGAAATCTTGCACATTTTGTATTTTTGGTAATGACATTATGTTACATTAGTTTAAAATTATTTTGTTTTATAAATATTCCAGTTTTGTTGCAGTTTAATTGTTAAACAAAGGACCTGGAGATAAATCAGAGCAGGGTTCTTTTTGATTATGTGGCCATATTAATAGTTATAATTAAAGTGTCTATTTATTGTACAAAAGCAAGGGACCACAACCATTTTGAGCTTGTTGTTGGACTAACAGGAAGCCCCCTTTCCTCGAAAAAGTAAGAACCTATTTAAGAATCTAAATAGCATAAATCCCAGTAAATACCACTTCTATAAGAACCTTTTTAGGCGAACTCGAAAAATAAGGTTGTTTATACGCGGGTTTTTACTGTATTAAGAGGCTTTCAAAAACTTATCATCATTCCAACAACGTCTATAGTACGTCACATTAAAAACTGACAACGATTCATACTTCAAATACTTACTGTAAGCTTGTAAAAACTTCTATTCTTGAAATAAATATCTCGCTGCTTGAATGATTTTCCTCAATCCATAGCATTGGCTTACATGAAGTAGTTGGTTTCCAATTTTGGCGCAATATGTTTTTTTCATCGCGGGCGGCACTCTAACGGTTGATTAGCGAGAGAGTTTTGCAACGAGTGGATGTGTTTCATGCTTGTCATGGAACTGCTTGCGAGCACTTCTGAGTTTCCACATTGTCGTGTTCTAGCTGGTGAGGACATCATAAAGACCGATGATACCGATCTCTTGATCTTGTAGAAGAACTTACAGATCTAATTGGGGAGGCTGTCACGACAGGAAACTAGGAGCGTCCGCCATGTTGTAAAACATAAACTTGTCCCTAGCTCGATAAGTGTCGAAGAGAAGAAATTTTTAAAACTTAGAAACATAAGTGTGAATGTGTAATCTCTCGCTTAGGTTGTATTTTGGTTTCCCTTTTGTACTTCCGGTTTTAGTTAGGTGTAATTTCCCTGGTTTTTAAAATTGGGCTACGGCTCATGCCATTTTTACGGCAGAGTACTTATACTGCATATATTAAAGTGTTTTTTATGAGCAAAGTCATCGTCAAAATGATCGGAGGACTGTCGGTAACACTAGTAAATAAAAATAATCTTCAATGGTTTGAAAAGACACTTTCAAAAGGGCCAAAAGCCGTATAAATTAAGACGAGTCACTTTCAGATCGACGGCACCACAGGCAGCCCAAAACTTGTAATCCAACTTTTGCACAGAATAAAGACTATACAGAAGGGCCACTTAGCGGTACAACGTGTCCTCGTATTTTATGCAAAAATATGCAGTTGACTGGCTAGGACAGCCAGTACAGCGTGCTTATTGGCCAGAACATGCAGTTTACTGGCTGAGCCAGATGCGTAATGCGACATGCACGGAGACAAAAACTTCAAAGGTTCCGACCCGAGTGGCCCTTCTGTATAGTCTTTATTCTGTGCCTTTAGATTAGCGTTGTGCAGGTTAACAGCATAAGCTATGACGGTTTAATTTAAACAAAATGTAATTTAAAATCGGTATTGCATATTCGGGTTGAGCGTCCCGCGCGCTTTCCAAAAATAGGTGTCTCACAGATCTAGAGTAGAGTAGAGTAGAGTAGAGTAGAGTAGAGTAGAGTAGAGTAGAGTAGAGTAGAGTAGAGTAGAGTAGAGTAGAGTAGAGTAGAGTAGAGTAGAGTAGAGTAGAGTAGAGTAGAGTAGAGTAGAGTATTCTACTCTACTCTACTCTATTCTACTCGACTTCACCAAACCAAACACGGTTTAGTCCCCAGGCCCCGAAACACACATTTTTGGAAAGCCCGCGAGGCGCTCTATCCGAATTTCGAGGTTTGGTCCCATGGGACCCAAACGCGTGGGCGTGGCAGCCCAAATAAGGTCAAAAACACGGTTTAGTCCCCAGGCCCCGAAACACACATTTTTGGAAAGCCCGCGAGGCGCTCTATCCGAATTTCGAGGTTTGGTCCCATGGGACCCAAACGCGTGGGCGTGGCAGCCCAAATAAGGTCAAAAACACGGTTTAGTCCCCAGGCCCCGAAACACACATTTTTGGAAAGCCCGCGAGGCGCTCTATCCGAATTTCGAGGTTTGGTCCCATGGGACCCAAACGCGTGGGCGTGGCAGCCCAAATAAGGTCAAAAACACGGTTTAGTCCCCAGGCCCCGAAACACACATTTTTGGAAAGCCCGCGAGGCGCTCTATCCGAATTTCGAGGTTTGGTCCCATGGGACCCAAACGCGTGGGCGTGGCAGCCCAAATAAGGTCAAAAACACGGTTTAGTCCCCAGGCCCCGAAACACACATTTTTGGAAAGCCCGCGAGGCGCTCTATCCGAATTTCGAGGTTTGGTCCCATGGGACCCAAACGCGTGGGCGTGGCAGCCCAAATAAGGTCAAAAACACGGTTTAGTCCCCAGGCCCCGAAACACACATTTTTGGAAAGCCCGCGAGGCGCTCTATCCGAATTTCGAGGTTTGGTCCCATGGGACCCAAACGCGTGGGCGTGGCAGCCCAAATAAGGTCAAAAACACGGTTTAGTCCCCAGGCCCCGAAACACACATTTTTGGAAAGCCCGCGAGGCGCTCTATCCGAATTTCGAGGTTTGGTCCCATGGGACCCAAACGCGTGGGCGTGGCAGCCCAAATAAGGTCAAAAACACGGTTTAGTCCCCAGGCCCCGAAACACACATTTTTGGAAAGCCCGCGAGGCGCTCTATCCGAATTTCGAGGTTTGGTCCCATGGGACCCAAACGCGTGGGCGTGGCAGCCCAAATAAGGTCAAAAACACGGTTTAGTCCCCAGGCCCCGAAACACACATTTTTGGAAAGCCCGCGAGGCGCTCTATCCGAATTTCGAGGTTTGGTCCCATGGGACCCAAACGCGTGGGCGTGGCAGCCCAAATAAGGTCAAAAACACGGTTTAGTCCCCAGGCCCCGAAACACACATTTTTGGAAAGCCCGCGAGGCGCTCTATCCGAATTTCGAGGTTTGGTCCCATGGGACCCAAACGCGTGGGCGTGGCAGCCCAAATAAGGTCAAAAACACGGTTTAGTCCCCAGGCCCCGAAACACACATTTTTGGAAAGCCCGCGAGGCGCTCTATCCGAATTTCGAGGTTTGGTCCCATGGGACCCAAACGCGTGGGCGTGGCAGCCCAAATAAGGTCAAAAACACGGTTTAGTCCCCAGGCCCCGAAACACACATTTTTGGAAAGCCCGCGAGGCGCTCTATCCGAATTTCGAGGTTTGGTCCCATGGGACCCAAACGCGTGGGCGTGGCAGCCCAAATAAGGTCAAAAACACGGTTTAGTCCCCAGGCCCCGAAACACACATTTTTGGAAAGCCCGCGAGGCGCTCTATCCGAATTTCGAGGTTTGGTCCCATGGGACCCAAACGCGTGGGCGTGGCAGCCCAAATAAGGTCAAAAACACGGTTTAGTCCCCAGGCCCCGAAACACACATTTTTGGAAAGCCCGCGAGGCGCTCTATCCGAATTTCGAGGTTTGGTCCCATGGGACCCAAACGCGTGGGCGTGGCAGCCCAAATAAGGTCAAAAACACGGTTTAGTCCCCAGGCCCCGAAACACACATTTTTGGAAAGCCCGCGAGGCGCTCTATCCGAATTTCGAGGTTTGGTCCCATGGGACCCAAACGCGTGGGCGTGGCAGCCCAAATAAGGTCAAAAACACGGTTTAGTCCCCAGGCCCCGAAACACACATTTTTGGAAAGCCCGCGAGGCGCTCTATCCGAATTTCGAGGTTTGGTCCCATGGGACCCAAACGCGTGGGCGTGGCAGCCCAAATAAGGTCAAAAACACGGTTTAGTCCCCAGGCCCCGAAACACACATTTTTGGAAAGCCCGCGAGGCGCTCTATCCGAATTTCGAGGTTTGGTCCCATGGGACCCAAACGCGTGGGCGTGGCAGCCCAAATAAGGTCAAAAACACGGTTTAGTCCCCAGGCCCCGAAACACACATTTTTGGAAAGCCCGCGAGGCGCTCTATCCGAATTTCGAGGTTTGGTCCCATGGGACCCAAACGCGTGGGCGTGGCAGCCCAAATAAGGTCAAAAACACGGTTTAGTCCCCAGGCCCCGAAACACACATTTTTGGAAAGCCCGCGAGGCGCTCTATCCGAATTTCGAGGTTTGGTCCCATGGGACCCAAACGCGTGGGCGTGGCAGCCCAAATAAGGTCAAAAACACGGTTTAGTCCCCAGGCCCCGAAACACACATTTTTGGAAAGCCCGCGAGGCGCTCTATCCGAATTTCGAGGTTTGGTCCCATGGGACCCAAACGCGTGGGCGTGGCAGCCCAAATAAGGTCAAAAACACGGTTTAGTCCCCAGGCCCCGAAACACACATTTTTGGAAAGCCCGCGAGGCGCTCTATCCGAATTTCGAGGTTTGGTCCCATGGGACCCAAACGCGTGGGCGTGGCAGCCCAAATAAGGTCAAAAACACGGTTTAGTCCCCAGGCCCCGAAACACACATTTTTGGAAAGCCCGCGAGGCGCTCTATCCGAATTTCGAGGTTTGGTCCCATGGGACCCAAACGCGTGGGCGTGGCAGCCCAAATAAGGTCAAAAACACGGTTTAGTCCCCAGGCCCCGAAACACACATTTTTGGAAAGCCCGCGAGGCGCTCTATCCGAATTTCGAGGTTTGGTCCCATGGGACCCAAACGCGTGGGCGTGGCAGCCCAAATAAGGTCAAAAACACGGTTTAGTCCCCAGGCCCCGAAACACACATTTTTGGAAAGCCCGCGAGGCGCTCTATCCGAATTTCGAGGTTTGGTCCCATGGGACCCAAACGCGTGGGCGTGGCAGCCCAAATAAGGTCAAAAACACGGTTTAGTCCCCAGGCCCCGAAACACACATTTTTGGAAAGCCCGCGAGGCGCTCTATCCGAATTTCGAGGTTTGGTCCCATGGGACCCAAACGCGTGGGCGTGGCAGCCCAAATAAGGTCAAAAACACGGTTTAGTCCCCAGGCCCCGAAACACACATTTTTGGAAAGCCCGCGAGGCGCTCTATCCGAATTTCGAGGTTTGGTCCCATGGGACCCAAACGCGTGGGCGTGGCAGCCCAAATAAGGTCAAAAACACGGTTTAGTCCCCAGGCCCCGAAACACACATTTTTGGAAAGCCCGCGAGGCGCTCTATCCGAATTTCGAGGTTTGGTCCCATGGGACCCAAACGCGTGGGCGTGGCAGCCCAAATAAGGTCAAAAACACGGTTTAGTCCCCAGGCCCCGAAACACACATTTTTGGAAAGCCCGCGAGGCGCTCTATCCGAATTTCGAGGTTTGGTCCCATGGGACCCAAACGCGTGGGCGTGGCAGCCCAAATAAGGTCAAAAACACGGTTTAGTCCCCAGGCCCCGAAACACACATTTTTGGAAAGCCCGCGAGGCGCTCTATCCGAATTTCGAGGTTTGGTCCCATGGGACCCAAACGCGTGGGCGTGGCAGCCCAAATAAGGTCAAAAACACGGTTTAGTCCCCAGGCCCCGAAACACACATTTTTGGAAAGCCCGCGAGGCGCTCTATCCGAATTTCGAGGTTTGGTCCCATGGGACCCAAACGCGTGGGCGTGGCAGCCCAAATAAGGTCAAAAACACGGTTTAGTCCCCAGGCCCCGAAACACACATTTTTGGAAAGCCCGCGAGGCGCTCTATCCGAATTTCGAGGTTTGGTCCCATGGGACCCAAACGCGTGGGCGTGGCAGCCCAAATAAGGTCAAAAACACGGTTTAGTCCCCAGGCCCCGAAACACACATTTTTGGAAAGCCCGCGAGGCGCTCTATCCGAATTTCGAGGTTTGGTCCCATGGGACCCAAACGCGTGGGCGTGGCAGCCCAAATAAGGTCAAAAACACGGTTTAGTCCCCAGGCCCCGAAACACACATTTTTGGAAAGCCCGCGAGGCGCTCTATCCGAATTTCGAGGTTTGGTCCCATGGGACCCAAACGCGTGGGCGTGGCAGCCCAAATAAGGTCAAAAACACGGTTTAGTCCCCAGGCCCCGAAACACACATTTTTGGAAAGCCCGCGAGGCGCTCTATCCGAATTTCGAGGTTTGGTCCCATGGGACCCAAACGCGTGGGCGTGGCAGCCCAAATAAGGTCAAAAACACGGTTTAGTCCCCAGGCCCCGAAACACACATTTTTGGAAAGCCCGCGAGGCGCTCTATCCGAATTTCGAGGTTTGGTCCCATGGGACCCAAACGCGTGGGCGTGGCAGCCCAAATAAGGTCAAAAACACGGTTTAGTCCCCAGGCCCCGAAACACACATTTTTGGAAAGCCCGCGAGGCGCTCTATCCGAATTTCGAGGTTTGGTCCCATGGGACCCAAACGCGTGGGCGTGGCAGCCCAAATAAGGTCAAAAACACGGTTTAGTCCCCAGGCCCCGAAACACACATTTTTGGAAAGCCCGCGAGGCGCTCTATCCGAATTTCGAGGTTTGGTCCCATGGGACCCAAACGCGTGGGCGTGGCAGCCCAAATAAGGTCAAAAACACGGTTTAGTCCCCAGGCCCCGAAACACACATTTTTGGAAAGCCCGCGAGGCGCTCTATCCGAATTTCGAGGTTTGGTCCCATGGGACCCAAACGCGTGGGCGTGGCAGCCCAAATAAGGTCAAAAACACGGTTTAGTCCCCAGGCCCCGAAACACACATTTTTGGAAAGCCCGCGAGGCGCTCTATCCGAATTTCGAGGTTTGGTCCCATGGGACCCAAACGCGTGGGCGTGGCAGCCCAAATAAGGTCAAAAACACGGTTTAGTCCCCAGGCCCCGAAACACACATTTTTGGAAAGCCCGCGAGGCGCTCTATCCGAATTTCGAGGTTTGGTCCCATGGGACCCAAACGCGTGGGCGTGGCAGCCCAAATAAGGTCAAAAACACGGTTTAGTCCCCAGGCCCCGAAACACACATTTTTGGAAAGCCCGCGAGGCGCTCTATCCGAATTTCGAGGTTTGGTCCCATGGGACCCAAACGCGTGGGCGTGGCAGCCCAAATAAGGTCAAAAACACGGTTTAGTCCCCAGGCCCCGAAACACACATTTTTGGAAAGCCCGCGAGGCGCTCTATCCGAATTTCGAGGTTTGGTCCCATGGGACCCAAACGCGTGGGCGTGGCAGCCCAAATAAGGTCAAAAACACGGTTTAGTCCCCAGGCCCCGAAACACACATTTTTGGAAAGCCCGCGAGGCGCTCTATCCGAATTTCGAGGTTTGGTCCCATGGGACCCAAACGCGTGGGCGTGGCAGCCCAAATAAGGTCAAAAACACGGTTTAGTCCCCAGGCCCCGAAACACACATTTTTGGAAAGCCCGCGAGGCGCTCTATCCGAATTTCGAGGTTTGGTCCCATGGGACCCAAACGCGTGGGCGTGGCAGCCCAAATAGGGTCAAAAACACGGTTTAGTCCCCAGGCCCCGAAACACACATTTTTGGAAAGCCCGCGAGGCGCTCTATCCGAATTTCGAGGTTTGGTCCCATGGGACCCAAACGCGTGGGCGTGGCAGCCCAAATAAGGTCAAAAACACGGTTTAGTCCCCAGGCCCCGAAACACACATTTTTGGAAAGCCCGCGAGGCGCTCTATCCGAATTTCGAGGTTTGGTCCCATGGGACCCAAACGCGTGGGCGTGGCAGCCCAAATAAGGTCAAAAACACGGTTTAGTCCCCAGGCCCCGAAACACACATTTTTGGAAAGCCCGCGAGGCGCTCTATCCGAATTTCGAGGTTTGGTCCCATGGGACCCAAACGCGTGGGCGTGGCAGCCCAAATAAGGTCAAAAACACGGTTTAGTCCCCAGGCCCCGAAACACACATTTTTGGAAAGCCCGCGAGGCGCTCTATCCGAATTTCGAGGTTTGGTCCCATGGGACCCAAACGCGTGGGCGTGGCAGCCCAAATAAGGTCAAAAACACGGTTTAGTCCCCAGGCCCCGAAACACACATTTTTGGAAAGCCCGCGAGGCGCTCTATCCGAATTTCGAGGTTTGGTCCCATGGGACCCAAACGCGTGGGCGTGGCAGCCCAAATAAGGTCAAAAACACGGTTTAGTCCCCAGGCCCCGAAACACACATTTTTGGAAAGCCCGCGAGGCGCTCTATCCGAATTTCGAGGTTTGGTCCCATGGGACCCAAACGCGTGGGCGTGGCAGCCCAAATAAGGTCAAAAACACGGTTTAGTCCCCAGGCCCCGAAACACACATTTTTGGAAAGCCCGCGAGGCGCTCTATCCGAATTTCGAGGTTTGGTCCCATGGGACCCAAACGCGTGGGCGTGGCAGCCCAAATAAGGTCAAAAACACGGTTTAGTCCCCAGGCCCCGAAACACACATTTTTGGAAAGCCCGCGAGGCGCTCTATCCGAATTTCGAGGTTTGGTCCCATGGGACCCAAACGCGTGGGCGTGGCAGCCCAAATAAGGTCAAAAACACGGTTTAGTCCCCAGGCCCCGAAACACACATTTTTGGAAAGCCCGCGAGGCGCTCTATCCGAATTTCGAGGTTTGGTCCCATGGGACCCAAACGCGTGGGCGTGGCAGCCCAAATAAGGTCAAAAACACGGTTTAGTCCCCAGGCCCCGAAACACACATTTTTGGAAAGCCCGCGAGGCGCTCTATCCGAATTTCGAGGTTTGGTCCCATGGGACCCAAACGCGTGGGCGTGGCAGCCCAAATAAGGTCAAAAACACGGTTTAGTCCCCAGGCCCCGAAACACACATTTTTGGAAAGCCCGCGAGGCGCTCTATCCGAATTTCGAGGTTTGGTCCCATGGGACCCAAACGCGTGGGCGTGGCAGCCCAAATAAGGTCAAAAACACGGTTTAGTCCCCAGGCCCCGAAACACACATTTTTGGAAAGCCCGCGAGGCGTCTCTATCCGAATTTCGAGGTTTGGTCCCATGGGACCCAAACGCGTGGGCGTGGCAGCCCAAATAAGGTCAAAAACACGGTTTAGTCCCCAGGCCCCGAAACACACATTTTTGGAAAGCCCGCGAGGCGCTCTACCCGAATTTCGAGGTTTGGTCCCATGGGACCCAAACGCGTGGGCGTGGCAGCCCAAATAAGGTCAAAAACACGGTTTAGTCCCCAGGCCCCGAAACACACATTTTTGGAAAGCCCGCGAGGCGCTCTATCCGAATTTCGAGGTTTGGTCCCATGGGACCCAAACGCGTGGGCGTGGCAGCCCAAATAAGGTCAAAAACACGGTTTAGTCCCCAGGCCCCGAAACACACATTTTTGGAAAGCCCGCGAGGCGCTCTATCCGAATTTCGAGGTTTGGTCCCATGGGACCCAAACGCGTGGGCGTGGCAGCCCAAATAAGGTCAAAAACACGGTTTAGTCCCCAGGCCCCGAAACACACATTTTTGGAAAGCCCGCGAGGCGCTCTATCCGAATTTCGAGGTTTGGTCCCATGGGACCCAAACGCGTGGGCGTGGCAGCCCAAATAAGGTCAAAAACACGGTTTAGTCCCCAGGCCCCGAAACACACATTTTTGGAAAGCCCGCGAGGCGCTCTATCCGAATTTCGAGGTTTGGTCCCATGGGACCCAAACGCGTGGGCGTGGCAGCCCAAATAAGGTCAAAAACACGGTTTAGTCCCCAGGCCCCGAAACACACATTTTTGGAAAGCCCGCGAGGCGCTCTATCCGAATTTCGAGGTTTGGTCCCATGGGACCCAAACGCGTGGGCGTGGCAGCCCAAATAAGGTCAAAAACACGGTTTAGTCCCCAGGCCCCGAAACACACATTTTTGGAAAGCCCGCGAGGCGCTCTATCCGAATTTCGAGGTTTGGTCCCATGGGACCCAAACGCGTGGGCGTGGCAGCCCAAATAAGGTCAAAAACACGGTTTAGTCCCCAGGCCCCGAAACACACATTTTTGGAAAGCCCGCGAGGCGCTCTATCCGAATTTCGAGGTTTGGTCCCATGGGACCCAAACGCGTGGGCGTGGCAGCCCAAATAAGGTCAAAAACACGGTTTAGTCCCCAGGCCCCGAAACACACATTTTTGGAAAGCCCGCGAGGCGCTCTATCCGAATTTCGAGGTTTGGTCCCATGGGACCCAAACGCGTGGGCGTGGCAGCCCAAATAAGGTCAAAAACACGGTTTAGTCCCCAGGCCCCGAAACACACATTTTTGGAAAGCCCGCGAGGCGCTCTATCCGAATTTCGAGGTTTGGTCCCATGGGACCCAAACGCGTGGGCGTGGCAGCCCAAATAAGGTCAAAAACACGGTTTAGTCCCCAGGCCCCGAAACACACATTTTTGGAAAGCCCGCGAGGCGCTCTATCCGAATTTCGAGGTTTGGTCCCATGGGACCCAAACGCGTGGGCGTGGCAGCCCAAATAAGGTCAAAAACACGGTTTAGTCCCCAGGCCCCGAAACACACATTTTTGGAAAGCCCGCGAGGCGCTCTACCCGAATTTCGAGGTTTGGTCCCATGGGACCCAAACGCGTGGGCGTGGCAGCCCAAATAAGGTCAAAAACACGGTTTAGTCCCCAGGCCCCGAAACACACATTTTTGGAAAGCCCGCGAGGCGCTCTATCCGAATTTCGAGGTTTGGTCCCATGGGACCCAAACGCGTGGGCGTGGCAGCCCAAATAAGGTCAAAAACACGGTTTAGTCCCCAGGCCCCGAAACACACATTTTTGGAAAGCCCGCGAGGCGCTCTATCCGAATTTCGAGGTTTGGTCCCATGGGACCCAAACGCGTGGGCGTGGCAGCCCAAATAAGGTCAAAAACACGGTTTAGTCCCCAGGCCCCGAAACACACATTTTTGGAAAGCCCGCGAGGCGCTCTATCCGAATTTCGAGGTTTGGTCCCATGGGACCCAAACGCGTGGGCGTGGCAGCCCAAATAAGGTCAAAAACACGGTTTAGTCCCCAGGCCCCGAAACACACATTTTTGGAAAGCCCGCGAGGCGCTCTATCCGAATTTCGAGGTTTGGTCCCATGGGACCCAAACGCGTGGGCGTGGCAGCCCAAATAAGGTCAAAAACACGGTTTAGTCCCCAGGCCCCGAAACACACATTTTTGGAAAGCCCGCGAGGCGCTCTATCCGAATTTCGAGGTTTGGTCCCATGGGACCCAAACGCGTGGGCGTGGCAGCCCAAATAAGGTCAAAAACACGGTTTAGTCCCCAGGCCCCGAAACACACATTTTTGGAAAGCCCGCGAGGCGCTCTACCCGAATTTCGAGGTTTGGTCCCATGGGACCCAAACGCGTGGGCGTGGCAGCCCAAATAAGGTCAAAAACACGGTTTAGTCCCCAGGCCCCGAAACACACATTTTTGGAAAGCCCGCGAGGCGCTCTATCCGAATTTCGAGGTTTGGTCCCATGGGACCCAAACGCGTGGGCGTGGCAGCCCAAATAAGGTCAAAAACACGGTTTAGTCCCCAGGCCCCGAAACACACATTTTTGGAAAGCCCGCGAGGCGCTCTATCCGAATTTCGAGGTTTGGTCCCATGGGACCCAAACGCGTGGGCGTGGCAGCCCAAATAAGGTCAAAAACACGGTTTAGTCCCCAGGCCCCGAAACACACATTTTTGGAAAGCCCGCGAGGCGCTCTATCCGAATTTCGAGGTTTGGTCCCATGGGACCCAAACGCGTGGGCGTGGCAGCCCAAATAAGGTCAAAAACACGGTTTAGTCCCCAGGCCCCGAAACACACATTTTTGGAAAGCCCGCGAGGCGCTCTATCCGAATTTCGAGGTTTGGTCCCATGGGACCCAAACGCGTGGGCGTGGCAGCCCAAATAAGGTCAAAAACACGGTTTAGTCCCCAGGCCCCGAAACACACATTTTTGGAAAGCCCGCGAGGCGCTCTATCCGAATTTCGAGGTTTGGTCCCATGGGACCCAAACGCGTGGGCGTGGCAGCCCAAATAAGGTCAAAAACACGGTTTAGTCCCCAGGCCCCGAAACACACATTTTTGGAAAGCCCGCGAGGCGCTCTATCCGAATTTCGAGGTTTGGTCCCATGGGACCCAAACGCGTGGGCGTGGCAGCCCAAATAAGGTCAAAAACACGGTTTAGTCCCCAGGCCCCGAAACACACATTTTTGGAAAGCCCGCGAGGCGCTCTATCCGAATTTCGAGGTTTGGTCCCATGGGACCCAAACGCGTGGGCGTGGCAGCCCAAATAAGGTCAAAAACACGGTTTAGTCCCCAGGCCCCGAAACACACATTTTTGGAAAGCCCGCGAGGCGCTCTATCCGAATTTCGAGGTTTGGTCCCATGGGACCCAAACGCGTGGGCGTGGCAGCCCAAATAAGGTCAAAAACACGGTTTAGTCCCCAGGCCCCGAAACACACATTTTTGGAAAGCCCGCGAGGCGCTCTATCCGAATTTCGAGGTTTGGTCCCATGGGACCCAAACGCGTGGGCGTGGCAGCCCAAATAAGGTCAAAAACACGGTTTAGTCCCCAGGCCCCGAAACACACATTTTTGGAAAGCCCGCGAGGCGCTCTTCCGAATTTCGAGGTTTGGTCCCATGGGACCCAAACGCGTGGGCGTGGCAGCCCAAATAAGGTCAAAAACACGGTTTAGTCCCCAGGCCCCGAAACACACATTTTTGGAAAGCCCGCGAGGCGCTCTATCCGAATTTCGAGGTTTGGTCCCATGGGACCCAAACGCGTGGGCGTGGCAGCCCAAATAAGGTCAAAAACACGGTTTAGTCCCCAGGCCCCGAAACACACATTTTTGGAAAGCCCGCGAGGCGCTCTATCCGAATTTCGAGGTTTGGTCCCATGGGACCCAAACGCGTGGGCGTGGCAGCCCAAATAAGGTCAAAAACACGGTTTAGTCCCCAGGCCCCGAAACACACATTTTTGGAAAGCCCGCGAGGCGCTCTATCCGAATTTCGAGGTTTGGTCCCATGGGACCCAAACGCGTGGGCGTGGCAGCCCAAATAAGGTCAAAAACACGGTTTAGTCCCCAGGCCCCGAAACACACATTTTTGGAAAGCCCGCGAGGCGCTCTATCCGAATTTCGAGGTTTGGTCCCATGGGACCCAAACGCGTGGGCGTGGCAGCCCAAATAAGGTCAAAAACACGGTTTAGTCCCCAGGCCCCGAAACACACATTTTTGGAAAGCCCGCGAGGCGCTCTATCCGAATTTCGAGGTTTGGTCCCATGGGACCCAAACGCGTGGGCGTGGCAGCCCAAATAAGGTCAAAAACACGGTTTAGTCCCCAGGCCCCGAAACACACATTTTTGGAAAGCCCGCGAGGCGCTCTATCCGAATTTCGAGGTTTGGTCCCATGGGACCCAAACGCGTGGGCGTGGCAGCCCAAATAAGGTCAAAAACACGGTTTAGTCCCCAGGCCCCGAAACACACATTTTTGGAAAGCCCGCGAGGCGCTCTATCCGAATTTCGAGGTTTGGTCCCATGGGACCCAAACGCGTGGGCGTGGCAGCCCAAATAAGGTCAAAAACACGGTTTAGTCCCCAGGCCCCGAAACACACATTTTTGGAAAGCCCGCGAGGCGCTCTATCCGAATTTCGAGGTTTGGTCCCATGGGACCCAAACGCGTGGGCGTGGCAGCCCAAATAAGGTCAAAAACACGGTTTAGTCCCCAGGCCCCGAAACACACATTTTTGGAAAGCCCGCGAGGCGCTCTATCCGAATTTCGAGGTTTGGTCCCATGGGTCCCAAACTTGTGGGCGTGGCAGCCCAAATAAGGTCAAAAACACGTTTTAGTCCCCAGGCCCCGAAACACACATTTTTGGAAAGCCCGTGAGGCGCTCTATCCGGATTCGAGGTTTGGTCCCATGGGACACGGTTTAGTCCCCAGGCCCCGAAACACACATTTTTGGAAAGCCCGCGAGGCGCTCTATCCGAATTTCGAGGTTTGGTCCCATGGGACCCAAACGCGTGGGCGTGGCAGCCCAAATAAGGTCAAAAACACGGTTTAGTCCCCAGGCCCCGAAACACACATTTTTGGAAAGCCCGCGAGGCGCTCTATCCGAATTTCGAGGTTTGGTCCCATGGGACCCAAACGCGTGGGCGTGGCAGCCCAAATAAGGTCAAAAACACGGTTTAGTCCCCAGGCCCCGAAACACACATTTTTGGAAAGCCCGCGAGGCGCTCTATCCGAATTTCGAGGTTTGGTCCCATGGGACCCAAACGCGTGGGCGTGGCAGCCCAAATAAGGTCAAAAACACGGTTTAGTCCCCAGGCCCCGAAACACACATTTTTGGAAAGCCCGCGAGGCGCTCTATCCGAATTTCGAGGTTTGGTCCCATGGGACCCAAACGCGTGGGCGTGGCAGCCCAAATAAGGTCAAAAACACGGTTTAGTCCCCAGGCCCCGAAACACACATTTTTGGAAAGCCCGCGAGGCGCTCTACCCGAATTTCGAGGTTTGGTCCCATGGGACCCAAACGCGTGGGCGTGGCAGCCCAAATAAGGTCAAAAACACGGTTTAGTCCCCAGGCCCCGAAACACACATTTTTGGAAAGCCCGCGAGGCGCTCTATCCGAATTTCGAGGTTTGGTCCCATGGGACCCAAACGCGTGGGCGTGGCAGCCCAAATAAGGTCAAAAACACGGTTTAGTCCCCAGGCCCCGAAACACACATTTTTGGAAAGCCCGCGAGGCGCTCTACCCGAATTTCGAGGTTTGGTCCCATGGGACCCAAACGCGTGGGCGTGGCAGCCCAAATAAGGTCAAAAACACGGTTTAGTCCCCAGGCCCCGAAACACACATTTTTGGAAAGCCCGCGAGGCGCTCTATCCGAATTTCGAGGTTTGGTCCCATGGGACCCAAACGCGTGGGCGTGGCAGCCCAAATAAGGTCAAAAACACGGTTTAGTCCCCAGGCCCCGAAACACACATTTTTGGAAAGCCCGCGAGGCGCTCTATCCGAATTTCGAGGTTTGGTCCCATGGGACCCAAACGCGTGGGCGTGGCAGCCCAAATAAGGTCAAAAACACGGTTTAGTCCCCAGGCCCCGAAACACACATTTTTGGAAAGCCCGCGAGGCGCTCTTCCGAATTTCGAGGTTTGGTCCCATGGGACCCAAACGCGTGGGCGTGGCAGCCCAAATAAGGTCAAAAACACGGTTTAGTCCCCAGGCCCCGAAACACACATTTTTGGAAAGCCCGCGAGGCGCTCTATCCGAATTTCGAGGTTTGGTCCCATGGGACCCAAACGCGTGGGCGTGGCAGCCCAAATAAGGTCAAAAACACGGTTTAGTCCCCAGGCCCCGAAACACACATTTTTGGAAAGCCCGCGAGGCGCTCTATCCGAATTTCGAGGTTTGGTCCCATGGGACCCAAACGCGTGGGCGTGGCAGCCCAAATAAGGTCAAAAACACGGTTTAGTCCCCAGGCCCCGAAACACACATTTTTGGAAAGCCCGCGAGGCGCTCTATCCGAATTTCGAGGTTTGGTCCCATGGGACCCAAACGCGTGGGCGTGGCAGCCCAAATAAGGTCAAAAACACGGTTTAGTCCCCAGGCCCCGAAACACACATTTTTGGAAAGCCCGCGAGGCGCTCTACCCGAATTTCGAGGTTTGGTCCCATGGGACCCAAACGCGTGGGCGTGGCAGCCCAAATAAGGTCAAAAACACGGTTTAGTCCCCAGGCCCCGAAACACACATTTTTGGAAAGCCCGCGAGGCGCTCTACCCGAATTTCGAGGTTTGGTCCCATGGGACCCAAACGCGTGGGCGTGGCAGCCCAAATAAGGTCAAAAACACGGTTTAGTCCCCAGGCCCCGAAACACACATTTTTGGAAAGCCCGCGAGGCGCTCTATCCGAATTTCGAGGTTTGGTCCCATGGGACCCAAACGCGTGGGCGTGGCAGCCCAAATAAGGTCAAAAACACGGTTTAGTCCCCAGGCCCCGAAACACACATTTTTGGAAAGCCCGCGAGGCGCTCTACCGAATTTCGAGGTTTGGTCCCATGGGACCCAAACGCGTGGGCGTGGCAGCCCAAATAAGGTCAAAAACACGGTTTAGTCCCCAGGCCCCGAAACACACATTTTTGGAAAGCCCGCGAGGCGCTCTACCCGAATTTCGAGGTTTGGTCCCATGGGACCCAAACGCGTGGGCGTGGCAGCCCAAATAAGGTCAAAAACACGGTTTAGTCCCCAGGCCCCGAAACACACATTTTTGGAAAGCCCGCGAGGCGCTCTACCCGAATTTCGAGGTTTGGTCCCATGGGACCCAAACGCGTGGGCGTGGCAGCCCAAATAAGGTCAAAAACACGGTTTAGTCCCCAGGCCCCGAAACACACATTTTTGGAAAGCCCGCGAGGCGCTCTATCCGAATTTCGAGGTTTGGTCCCATGGGACCCAAACGCGTGGGCGTGGCAGCCCAAATAAGGTCAAAAACACGGTTTAGTCCCCAGGCCCCGAAACACACATTTTTGGAAAGCCCGCGAGGCGCTCTACCCGAATTTCGAGGTTTGGTCCCATGGGACCCAAACGCGTGGGCGTGGCAGCCCAAATAAGGTCAAAAACACGGTTTAGTCCCCAGGCCCCGAAACACACATTTTTGGAAAGGCCGCGAGGCGCTCTCCGAATTTCGAGGTTTGGTCCCATGGGACCCAAACGCGTGGGCGTGGCAGCCCAAATAAGGTCAAAAACACGGTTTAGTCCCCAGGCCCCGAAACACACATTTTTGGAAAGCCCGCGAGGCGCTCTACCCGAATTTCGAGGTTTGGTCCCATGGGACCCAAACGCGTGGGCGTGGCAGCCCAAATAAGGTCAAAAACACGGTTTAGTCCCCAGGCCCCGAAACACACATTTTTGGAAAGCCCGCGAGGCGCTCTACCCGAATTTCGAGGTTTGGTCCCATGGGACCCAAACGCGTGGGCGTGGCAGCCCAAATAAGGTCAAAAACACGGTTTAGTCCCCAGGCCCCGAAACACACATTTTTGGAAAGCCCGCGAGGCGCTCTACCCGAATTTCGAGGTTTGGTCCCATGGGACCCAAACGCGTGGGCGTGGCAGCCCAAATAAGGTCAAAAACACGGTTTAGTCCCCAGGCCCCGAAACACACATTTTTGGAAAGCCCGCGAGGCGCTCTACCCGAATTTCGAGGTTTGGTCCCATGGGACCCAAACGCGTGGGCGTGGCAGCCCAAATAAGGTCAAAAACACGGTTTAGTCCCCAGGCCCCGAAACACACATTTTTGGAAAGCCCGCGAGGCGCTCTACCCGAATTTCGAGGTTTGGTCCCATGGGACCCAAACGCGTGGGCGTGGCAGCCCAAATAAGGTCAAAAACACGGTTTAGTCCCCAGGCCCCGAAACACACATTTTTGGAAAGCCCGCGAGGCGCTCTACCCGAATTTCGAGGTTTGGTCCCATGGGACCCAAACGCGTGGGCGTGGCAGCCCAAATAAGGTCAAAAACACGGTTTAGTCCCCAGGCCCCGAAACACACATTTTTGGAAAGCCCGCGAGGCGCTCTATCCGAATTTCGAGGTTTGGTCCCATGGGACCCAAACGCGTGGGCGTGGCAGCCCAAATAAGGTCAAAAACACGGTTTAGTCCCCAGGCCCCGAAACACACATTTTTGGAAAGCCCGCGAGGCGCTCTATCCGAATTTCGAGGTTTGGTCCCATGGGACCCAAACGCGTGGGCGTGGCAGCCCAAATAAGGTCAAAAACACGGTTTAGTCCCCAGGCCCCGAAACACACATTTTTGGAAAGCCCGCGAGGCGCTCTCCGAATTTCGAGGTTTGGTCCCATGGGACCCAAACGCGTGGGCGTGGCAGCCCAAATAAGGTCAAAAACACGGTTTAGTCCCCAGGCCCCGAAACACACATTTTTGGAAAGCCCGCGAGGCGCTCTATCCGAATTTCGAGGTTTGGTCCCATGGGACCCAAACGCGTGGGCGTGGCAGCCCAAATAAGGTCAAAAACACGGTTTAGTCCCCAGGCCCCGAAACACACATTTTTGGAAAGCCCGCGAGGCGCTCTATCCGAATTTCGAGGTTTGGTCCCATGGGACCCAAACGCGTGGGCGTGGCAGCCCAAATAAGGTCAAAAACACGGTTTAGTCCCCAGGCCCCGAAACACACATTTTTGGAAAGCCCGCGAGGCGCTCTATCCGAATTTCGAGGTTTGGTCCCATGGGACCCAAACGCGTGGGCGTGGCAGCCCAAATAAGGTCAAAAACACGGTTTAGTCCCCAGGCCCCGAAACACACATTTTTGGAAAGCCCGCGAGGCGCTCTATCCGAATTTCGAGGTTTGGTCCCATGGGACCCAAACGCGTGGGCGTGGCAGCCCAAATAAGGTCAAAAACACGGTTTAGTCCCCAGGCCCCGAAACACACATTTTTGGAAAGCCCGCGAGGCGCTCTATCCGAATTTCGAGGTTTGGTCCCATGGGACCCAAACGCGTGGGCGTGGCAGCCCAAATAAGGTCAAAAACACGGTTTAGTCCCCAGGCCCCGAAACACACATTTTTGGAAAGCCCGCGAGGCGCTCTATCCGAATTTCGAGGTTTGGTCCCATGGGACCCAAACGCGTGGGCGTGGCAGCCCAAATAAGGTCAAAAACACGGTTTAGTCCCCAGGCCCCGAAACACACATTTTTGGAAAGCCCGCGAGGCGCTCTATCCGAATTTCGAGGTTTGGTCCCATGGGACCCAAACGCGTGGGCGTGGCAGCCCAAATAAGGTCAAAAACACGGTTTAGTCCCCAGGCCCCGAAACACACATTTTTGGAAAGCCCGCGAGGCGCTCTATCCGAATTTCGAGGTTTGGTCCCATGGGACCCAAACGCGTGGGCGTGGCAGCCCAAATAAGGTCAAAAACACGGTTTAGTCCCCAGGCCCCGAAACACACATTTTTGGAAAGCCCGCGAGGCGCTCTATCCGAATTTCGAGGTTTGGTCCCATGGGACCCAAACGCGTGGGCGTGGCAGCCCAAATAAGGTCAAAAACACGGTTTAGTCCCCAGGCCCCGAAACACACATTTTTGGAAAGCCCGCGAGGCGCTCTATCCGAATTTCGAGGTTTGGTCCCATGGGACCCAAACGCGTGGGCGTGGCAGCCCAAATAAGGTCAAAAACACGGTTTAGTCCCCAGGCCCCGAAACACACATTTTTGGAAAGCCCGCGAGGCGCTCTATCCGAATTTCGAGGTTTGGTCCCATGGGACCCAAACGCGTGGGCGTGGCAGCCCAAATAAGGTCAAAAACACGGTTTAGTCCCCAGGCCCCGAAACACACATTTTTGGAAAGCCCGCGAGGCGCTCTATCCGAATTTCGAGGTTTGGTCCCATGGGACCCAAACGCGTGGGCGTGGCAGCCCAAATAAGGTCAAAAACACGGTTTAGTCCCCAGGCCCCGAAACACACATTTTTGGAAAGCCCGCGAGGCGCTCTATCCGAATTTCGAGGTTTGGTCCCATGGGACCCAAACGCGTGGGCGTGGCAGCCCAAATAAGGTCAAAAACACGGTTTAGTCCCCAGGCCCCGAAACACACATTTTTGGAAAGCCCGCGAGGCGCTCTATCCGAATTTCGAGGTTTGGTCCCATGGGACCCAAACGCGTGGGCGTGGCAGCCCAAATAAGGTCAAAAACACGGTTTAGTCCCCAGGCCCCGAAACACACATTTTTGGAAAGCCCGCGAGGCGCTCTATCCGAATTTCGAGGTTTGGTCCCATGGGACCCAAACGCGTGGGCGTGGCAGCCCAAATAAGGTCAAAAACACGGTTTAGTCCCCAGGCCCCGAAACACACATTTTTGGAAAGCCCGCGAGGCGCTCTATCCGAATTTCGAGGTTTGGTCCCATGGGACCCAAACGCGTGGGCGTGGCAGCCCAAATAAGGTCAAAAACACGGTTTAGTCCCCAGGCCCCGAAACACACATTTTTGGAAAGCCCGCGAGGCGCTCTATCCGAATTTCGAGGTTTGGTCCCATGGGACCCAAACGCGTGGGCGTGGCAGCCCAAATAAGGTCAAAAACACGGTTTAGTCCCCAGGCCCCGAAACACACATTTTTGGAAAGCCCGCGAGGCGCTCTATCCGAATTTCGAGGTTTGGTCCCATGGGACCCAAACGCGTGGGCGTGGCAGCCCAAATAAGGTCAAAAACACGGTTTAGTCCCCAGGCCCCGAAACACACATTTTTGGAAAGCCCGCGAGGCGCTCTATCCGAATTTCGAGGTTTGGTCCCATGGGACCCAAACGCGTGGGCGTGGCAGCCCAAATAAGGTCAAAAACACGGTTTAGTCCCCAGGCCCCGAAACACACATTTTTGGAAAGCCCGCGAGGCGCTCTATCCGAATTTCGAGGTTTGGTCCCATGGGACCCAAACGCGTGGGCGTGGCAGCCCAAATAAGGTCAAAAACACGGTTTAGTCCCCAGGCCCCGAAACACACATTTTTGGAAAGCCCGCGAGGCGCTCTATCCGAATTTCGAGGTTTGGTCCCATGGGACCCAAACGCGTGGGCGTGGCAGCCCAAATAAGGTCAAAAACACGGTTTAGTCCCCAGGCCCCGAAACACACATTTTTGGAAAGCCCGCGAGGCGCTCTATCCGAATTTCGAGGTTTGGTCCCATGGGACCCAAACGCGTGGGCGTGGCAGCCCAAATAAGGTCAAAAACACGGTTTAGTCCCCAGGCCCCGAAACACACATTTTTGGAAAGCCCGCGAGGCGCTCTATCCGAATTTCGAGGTTTGGTCCCATGGGACCCAAACGCGTGGGCGTGGCAGCCCAAATAAGGTCAAAAACACGGTTTAGTCCCCAGGCCCCGAAACACACATTTTTGGAAAGCCCGCGAGGCGCTCTATCCGAATTTCGAGGTTTGGTCCCATGGGACCCAAACGCGTGGGCGTGGCAGCCCAAATAAGGTCAAAAACACGGTTTAGTCCCCAGGCCCCGAAACACACATTTTTGGAAAGCCCGCGAGGCGCTCTATCCGAATTTCGAGGTTTGGTCCCATGGGACCCAAACGCGTGGGCGTGGCAGCCCAAATAAGGTCAAAAACACGGTTTAGTCCCCAGGCCCCGAAACACACATTTTTGGAAAGCCCGCGAGGCGCTCTATCCGAATTTCGAGGTTTGGTCCCATGGGACCCAAACGCGTGGGCGTGGCAGCCCAAATAAGGTCAAAAACACGGTTTAGTCCCCAGGCCCCGAAACACACATTTTTGGAAAGCCCGCGAGGCGCTCTATCCGAATTTCGAGGTTTGGTCCCATGGGACCCAAACGCGTGGGCGTGGCAGCCCAAATAAGGTCAAAAACACGGTTTAGTCCCCAGGCCCCGAAACACACATTTTTGGAAAGCCCGCGAGGCGCTCTATCCGAATTTCGAGGTTTGGTCCCATGGGACCCAAACGCGTGGGCGTGGCAGCCCAAATAAGGTCAAAAACACGGTTTAGTCCCCAGGCCCCGAAACACACATTTTTGGAAAGCCCGCGAGGCGCTCTATCCGAATTTCGAGGTTTGGTCCCATGGGACCCAAACGCGTGGGCGTGGCAGCCCAAATAAGGTCAAAAACACGGTTTAGTCCCCAGGCCCCGAAACACACATTTTTGGAAAGCCCGCGAGGCGCTCTATCCGAATTTCGAGGTTTGGTCCCATGGGACCCAAACGCGTGGGCGTGGCAGCCCAAATAAGGTCAAAAACACGGTTTAGTCCCCAGGCCCCGAAACACACATTTTTGGAAAGCCCGCGAGGCGCTCTATCCGAATTTCGAGGTTTGGTCCCATGGGACCCAAACGCGTGGGCGTGGCAGCCCAAATAAGGTCAAAAACACGGTTTAGTCCCCAGGCCCCGAAACACACATTTTTGGAAAGCCCGCGAGGCGCTCTATCCGAATTTCGAGGTTTGGTCCCATGGGACCCAAACGCGTGGGCGTGGCAGCCCAAATAAGGTCAAAA
Organism: Corallium rubrum; assembly: GCA_964035015.1. Classification (NCBI taxonomy): domain Eukaryota; kingdom Metazoa; phylum Cnidaria; class Anthozoa; order Scleralcyonacea; family Coralliidae; genus Corallium; species Corallium rubrum. Next base: position 6,329,377 of record OZ036016.1, read on the forward strand.
ACACGGTTTAGTCCCCAGGCCCCGAAACACACATTTTTGGAAAGCCCGCGAGGCGCTCTATCCGAATTTCGAGGTTTGGTCCCATGGGACCCAAACGCGTGGGCGTGGCAGCCCAAATAAGGTCAAAAACACGGTTTAGTCCCCAGGCCCCGAAACACACATTTTTGGAAAGCCCGCGAGGCGCTCTATCCGAATTTCGAGGTTTGGTCCCATGGGACCCAAACGCGTGGGCGTGGCAGCCCAAATAAGGTCAAAAACACGGTTTAGTCCCCAGGCCCCGAAACACACATTTTTGGAAAGCCCGCGAGGCGCTCTATCCCGAATTTCGAGGTTTGGTCCCATGGGACCCAAACGCGTGGGCGTGGCAGCCCAAATAAGGTCAAAAACACGGTTTAGTCCCCAGGCCCCGAAACACACATTTTTGGAAAGCCCGCGAGGCGCTCTATCCGAATTTCGAGGTTTGGTCCCATGGGACCCAAACGCGTGGGCGTGGCAGCCCAAATAAGGTCAAAAACACGGTTTAGTCCCCAGGCCCCGAAACACACATTTTTGGAAAGCCCGCGAGGCGCTCTATCCCGAATTTCGAGGTTTGGTCCCATGGGACCCAAACGCGTGGGCGTGGCAGCCCAAATAAGGTCAAAAACACGGTTTAGTCCCCAGGCCCCGAAACACACATTTTTGGAAAGCCCGCGAGGCGCTCTATCCGAATTTCGAGGTTTGGTCCCATGGGACCCAAACGCGTGGGCGTGGCAGCCCAAATAAGGTCAAAAACACGGTTTAGTCCCCAGGCCCCGAAACACACATTTTTGGAAAGCCCGCGAGGCGCTCTATCCGAATTTCGAGGTTTGGTCCCATGGGACCCAAACGCGTGGGCGTGGCAGCCCAAATAAGGTCAAAAACACGGTTTAGTCCCCAGGCCCCGAAACACACATTTTTGGAAAGCCCGCGAGGCGCTCTATCCCGAATTTCGAGGTTTGGTCCCATGGGACCCAACGCGTGGGCGTGGCAGCCCAAATAAGGTCAAAAACACGGTTTAGTCCCCAGGCCCCGAAACACACATTTTTGGAAAGCCCGCGAGGCGCTCTATCCGAATTTCGAGGTTTGGTCCCATGGGACCCAAAAACGTGGGCGTGGCAGCCCAAATAAGGTCAAAAACACGGTTTAGTCCCCAGGCCCCGAAACACACATTTTTGGAAAGCCCGCGAGGCGCTCTATCCGAATTTCGAGGTTTGGTCCCATGGGACCCAAACGCGTGGGCGTGGCAGCCCAAATAAGGTCAAAAACACGGTTTAGTCCCCAGGCCCCGAAAACACATTTTTGGAAAGCCCGCGAGGCGCTCTATCCGAATTTCGAGGTTTGGTCCCATGGGACCCAAACGCGTGGGCGTGGCAGCCCAAATAAGGTCAAAAACACGGTTTAGTCCCCAGGCCCCGAAACACACATTTTTGGAAAGCCCGCGAGGCGCTCTATCCGAATTTCGAGGTTTGGTCCCATGGGACCCAAACGCGTGGGCGTGGCAGCCCAAATAAGGTCAAAAACACGGTTTAGTCCCCAGGCCCCGAAACACACATTTTTGGAAAGCCCGCGAGGCGCTCTATCCCGAATTTCGAGGTTTGGTCCCATGGGACCCAAACGCGTGGGCGTGGCAGCCCAAATAAGGTCAAAAACACGGTTTAGTCCCCAGGCCCCGAAACACACATTTTTGGAAAGCCCGCGAGGCGCTCTATCCGAATTTCGAGGTTTGGTCCCATGGGACCCAAACGCGTGGGCGTGGCAGCCCAAATAAGGTCAAAAACACGGTTTAGTCCCCAGGCCCCGAAACACACATTTTTGGAAAGCCCCGCGAGGCGCTCTATCCGAATTTCGAGGTTTGGTCCCATGGGACCCAAACGCGTGGGCGTGGCAGCCCAAATAAGGTCAAAAACACGGTTTTGGTCCCCAGGCCCCGAAACACACATTTTTGGAAAAGCCCGCGAGGCGCTCTATCCGAATTTCGAGGTTTGGTCCCATGGGACCCAAACGCGTGGGCGTGGCAGCCCAAATAAGGTCAAAAACACGGTTTAGTCCCCAGGCCCCGAAACACACATTTTTGGAAAGCACCGCGAGGCGCTCTATCCGAATTTCGAGGTTTGGTCCCATGGGACCCAAACGCGTGGGCGTGGCAGCCCAAATAAGGTCAAAAACACGGTTTAGTCCCCAGGCCCCGAAACACACATTTTTGGAAAGCCCGCGAGGCGCTCTATCCCGAATTTCGAGGTTTGGTCCCATGGGACCCAAAAAATGTGGGCGTGGCAGCCCAAATAAGGTCAAAAACACGGTTTAGTCCCCAGGCCCCGAAACACACATTTTTGGAAAGCCCGTGAGGCGCTCTATCCCGAATTTCGAGGTTTGGTCCCATGGGACCCAAAAATGTGGGCGTGGCAGCCCAAATAAGGTCAAAAACACGGTTTAGTCCCCAGGCCCCGAAACACACATTTTTGGAAAGCCCGCGAGGCGCTCTATCCCGAATTTCGAGGTTTGGTCCCATGGGACCCAAAAATGTGGGCGTGGCAGCCCAAATAAGGTCAAAAACACGGTTTAGTCCCCAGGCCCCGAAACACACATTTTTGGAAAGCCCGCGAGGCGCTCTATCCCGAATTTCGAGGTTTGGTCCCATGGGACCCAAAAATGTGGGCGTGGCAGCCCAAATAAGGTCAAAAACACGGTTTAGTCCCCAGGCCCCGAAACACACATTTTTGGAAAGCCCGCGAGGCGCTCTATCCCGAATTTCGAGGTTTGGTCCCATGGGACCCAAAAATGTGGGCGTGGCAGCCCAAATAAGGTCAAAAACACGGTTTAGTCCCCAGGCCCCGAAACACACATTTTTGGAAAGCCCGCGAGGCGCTCTATCCCGAATTTCGAGGTTTGGTCCCATGGGACCCAAAAATGTGGGCGTGGCAGCCCAAATAAGGTCAAAAACACGGTTTAGTCCCCAGGCCCCGAAACACACATTTTTGGAAAGCCCGCGAGGCGCTCTATCCCGAATTTCGAGGTTTGGTCCCATGGGACCCAAAAATGTGGGCGTGGCAGCCCAAATAAGGTCAAAAACACGGTTTAGTCCCCAGGCCCCGAAACACACATTTTTGGAAAGCCCGCGAGGCGCTCTATCCCGAATTTCGAGGTTTGGTCCCATGGGACCCAAAAATGTGGGCGTGGCAGCCCAAATAAGGTCAAAAACACGGTTTAGTCCCCAGGCCCCGAAACACACATTTTTGGAAAGCCCGTGAGGCGCTCTACCCGAATTTCGAGGTTTGGTCCCATGGGACCCAAAAAATGTGGGCGTGGCAGCCCAAATAAGGTCAAAAACACGGTTTAGTCCCCAGGCCCCGAAACACACATTTTTGGAAAGCCCGCGAGGCGCTCTATCCCGAATTTCGAGGTTTGGTCCCATGGGACCCAAAAATGTGGGCGTGGCAGCCCAAATAAGGTCAAAAACACGGTTTAGTCCCCAGGCCCCGAAACACACATTTTTGGAAAGCCCGCGAGGCGCTCTATCCCGAATTTCGAGGTTTGGTCCCATGGGACCCAAAAATGTGGGCGTGGCAGCCCAAATAAGGTCAAAAACACGGTTTAGTCCCCAGGCCCCGAAACACACATTTTTGGAAAGCCCGCGAGGCGCTCTATCCGAATTTCGAGGTTTGGTCCCATGGGACCCAAAAATGTGGGCGTGGCAGCCCAAATAAGGTCAAAAACACGGTTTAGTCCCCAGGCCCCGAAACACACATTTTTGGAAAGCCCGTGAGGCGCTCTATCCGAATTTCGAGGTTTGGTCCCATGGGACCCAAAAATGTGGGCGTGGCAGCCCAAATAAGGTCAAAAACACGGTTTAGTCCCCAGGCCCCGAAACACACATTTTTGGAAAGCCCGCGAGGCGCTCTATCCGAATTTCGAGGTTTGGTCCCATGGGACCCAAAAATGTGTGGGCGTGGCAGCCCAAATAAGGTCAAAAACACGGTTTAGTCCCCAGGCCCCGAAACACACATTTTTGGAAAGCCCGCGAGGCGCTCTATCCGAATTTCGAGGTTTGGTCCCATGGGACCCAAAAATGTGGGCGTGGCAGCCCAAATAAGGTCAAAAACACGGTTTAGTCCCCAGGCCCCGAAACACACATTTTTGGAAAGCCCGCGAGGCGCTCTATCCGAATTTCGAGGTTTGGTCCCATGGGACCCAAAAATGTGGGCGTGGCAGCCCAAATAAGGTCAAAAACACGGTTTAGTCCCCAGGCCCCGAAACACACATTTTTGGAAAGCCCGCGAGGCGCTCTATCCCGAATTTCGAGGTTTGGTCCCATGGGACCCAAAAATGTGGGCGTGGCAGCCCAAATAAGGTCAAAAACACGGTTTAGTCCCCAGGCCCCGAAACACACATTTTTGGAAAGCCCGCGAGGCGCTCTATCCCGAATTTCGAGGTTTGGTCCCATGGGACCCAAAAATGTGGGCGTGGCAGCCCAAATAAGGTCAAAAACACGGTTTAGTCCCCAGGCCCCGAAACACACATTTTTGGAAAGCCCGCGAGGCGCTCTATCCGAATTTCGAGGTTTGGTCCCATGGGACCCAAAAATGTGGGCGTGGCAGCCCAAATAAGGTCAAAAACACGGTTTAGTCCCCAGGCCCCGAAACACACATTTTTGGAAAGCCCGCGAGGCGCTCTATCCGAATTTCGAGGTTTGGTCCCATGGGACCCAAAAATGTGGGCGTGGCAGCCCAAATAAGGTCAAAAACACGGTTTAGTCCCCAGGCCCCGAAACACACATTTTTGGAAAGCCCGCGAGGCGCTCTATCCGAATTTCGAGGTTTGGTCCCATGGGACCCAAAAATGTGGGCGTGGCAGCCCAAATAAGGTCAAAAACACGGTTTAGTCCCCAGGCCCCGAAACACACATTTTTGGAAAGCCCGCGAGGCGCTCTATCCCGAATTTCGAGGTTTGGTCCCATGGGACCCAAAAATGTGGGCGTGGCAGCCCAAATAAGGTCAAAAACACGGTTTTAGTCCCCAGGCCCCGAAACACACATTTTTGGAAAGCCCGCGAGGCGCTCTATCCCGAATTTCGAGGTTTGGTCCCATGGGACCCAAAAATGTGGGCGTGGCAGCCCAAATAAGGTCAAAAACACGGTTTAGTCCCCAGGCCCCGAAACACACATTTTTGGAAAGCCCGCGAGGCGCTCTATCCCGAATTTCGAGGTTTGGTCCCATGGGACCCAAAAATGTGGGCGTGGCAGCCCAAATAAGGTCAAAAACACGGTTTAGTCCCCAGGCCCCGAAACACACATTTTTGGAAAGCCCGCGAGGCGCTCTATCCCGAATTTCGAGGTTTGGTCCCATGGGACCCAAAAATGTGGGCGTGGCAGCCCAAATAAGGTCAAAAACACGGTTTAGTCCCCAGGCCCCGAAACACACATTTTTGGAAAGCCCGCGAGGCGCTCTATCCGAATTTCGAGGTTTGGTCCCATGGGACCCAAAAATGTGGGCGTGGCAGCCCAAATAAGGTCAAAAACACGGTTTAGTCCCCAGGCCCCGAAACACACATTTTTGGAAAGCCCGCGAGGCGCTCTATCCCGAATTTCGAGGTTTGGTCCCATGGGACCCAAAAATGTGGGCGTGGCAGCCCAAATAAGGTCAAAAACACGGTTTAGTCCCCAGGCCCCGAAACACACATTTTTGGAAAGCCCGCGAGGCGCTCTATCCGAATTTCGAGGTTTGGTCCCATGGGACCCAAAAATGTGGGCGTGGCAGCCCAAATAAGGTCAAAAACACGGTTTAGTCCCCAGGCCCCGAAACACACATTTTTGGAAAGCCCGCGAGGCGCTCTATCCCGAATTTCGAGGTTTGGTCCCATGGGACCCAAAAATGTGGGCGTGGCAGCCCAAATAAGGTCAAAAACACGGTTTAGTCCCCAGGCCCCGAAACACACATTTTTGGAAAGCCCGCGAGGCGCTCTATCCCGAATTTCGAGGTTTGGTCCCATGGGACCCAAAAATGTGGGCGTGGCAGCCCAAATAAGGTCAAAAACACGGTTTAGTCCCCAGGCCCCGAAACACACATTTTTGGAAAGCCCGTGAGGCGCTCTATCCCGAATTTCGAGGTTTGGTCCCATGGGACCCAAAAATGTGGGCGTGGCAGCCCAAATAAGGTCAAAAACACGGTTTAGTCCCCAGGCCCCGAAACACACATTTTTGGAAAGCCCGTGAGGCGCTCTACCCGAATTTCGAGGTTTGGTCCCATGGGACCCAAAAATGTGGGCGTGGCAGCCCAAATAAGGTCAAAAACACGGTTTAGTCCCCAGGCCCCGAAACACACATTTTTGGAAAGCCCGTGAGGCGCTCTATCCCGAATTTCGAGGTTTGGTCCCATGGGACCCAAAAATGTGGGCGTGGCAGCCCAAATAAGGTCAAAAACACGGTTTAGTCCCCAGGCCCCGAAACACACATTTTTGGAAAGCCCGCGAGGCGCTCTATCCGAATTTCGAGGTTTGGTCCCATGGGACCCAAAAATGTGGGCGTGGCAGCCCAAATAAGGTCAAAAACACGGTTTAGTCCCCAGGCCCCGAAACACACATTTTTGGAAAGCCCGCGAGGCGCTCTATCCGAATTTCGAGGTTTGGTCCCATGGGACCCAAAAATGTGGGCGTGGCAGCCCAAATAAGGTCAAAAACACGGTTTAGTCCCCAGGCCCCGAAACACACATTTTTGGAAAGCCCGCGAGGCGCTCTATCCCGAATTTCGAGGTTTGGTCCCATGGGACCCAAAAATGTGGGCGTGGCAGCCCAAATAAGGTCAAAAACACGGTTTAGTCCCCAGGCCCCGAAACACACATTTTTGGAAAGCCCGCGAGGCGCTCTATCCCGAATTTCGAGGTTTGGTCCCATGGGACCCAAAAATGTGGGCGTGGCAGCCCAAATAAGGTCAAAAACACGGTTTAGTCCCCAGGCCCCGAAACACACATTTTTGGAAAGCCCGTGAGGCGCTCTATCCGAATTTCGAGGTTTGGTCCCATGGGACCCAAAAATGTGGGCGTGGCAGCCCAAATAAGGTCAAAAACACGGTTTAGTCCCCAGGCCCCGAAACACACATTTTTGGAAAGCCCGTGAGGCGCTCTATCCGAATTTCGAGGTTTGGTCCCATGGGACCCAAAAATGTGGGCGTGGCAGCCCAAATAAGGTCAAAAACACGGTTTAGTCCCCAGGCCCCGAAACACACATTTTTGGAAAGCCCGCGAGGCGCTCTATCCGAATTTCGAGGTTTGGTCCCATGGGACCCAAAAATGTGGGCGTGGCAGCCCAAATAAGGTCAAAAACACGGTTTAGTCCCCAGGCCCCGAAACACACATTTTTGGAAAGCCCGCGGAGGCGCTCTATCCCGAATTTCGAGGTTTGGTCCCATGGGACCCAAAAATGTGGGCGTGGCAGCCCAAATAAGGTCAAAAACACGGTTTAGTCCCCAGGCCCCGAAACACACATTTTTGGAAAGCCCGCGAGGCGCTCTATCCCGAATTTCGAGGTTTGGTCCCATGGGACCCAAAAATGTGGGCGTGGCAGCCCAAATAAGGTCAAAAACACGGTTTAGTCCCCAGGCCCCGAAACACACATTTTTGGAAAGCCCGCGAGGCGCTCTATCCCGAATTTCGAGGTTTGGTCCCATGGGACCCAAAAATGTGGGCGTGGCAGCCCAAATAAGGTCAAAAACACGGTTTAGTCCCCAGGCCCCGAAACACACATTTTTGGAAAGCCCGCGAGGCGCTCTATCCGAATTTCGAGGTTTGGTCCCATGGGACCCAAAAATGTGGGCGTGGCAGCCCAAATAAGGTCAAAAACACGGTTTAGTCCCCAGGCCCCGAAACACACATTTTTGGAAAGCCCGCGAGGCGCTCTATCCCGAATTTCGAGGTTTGGTCCCATGGGACCCAAAAATGTGGGCGTGGCAGCCCAAATAAGGTCAAAAACACGGTTTAGTCCCCAGGCCCCGAAACACACATTTTTGGAAAGCCCGTGAGGCGCTCTATCCCGAATTTCGAGGTTTGGTCCCATGGGACCCAAAAATGTGGGCGTGGCAGCCCAAATAAGGTCAAAAACACGGTTTAGTCCCCAGGCCCCGAAACACACATTTTTGGAAAGCCCGCGAGGCGCTCTATCCGAATTTCGAGGTTTGGTCCCATGGGACCCAAAAATGTGGGCGTGGCAGCCCAAATAAGGTCAAAAACACGGTTTAGTCCCCAGGCCCCGAAACACACATTTTTGGAAAGCCCGCGAGGCGCTCTATCCCGAATTTCGAGGTTTGGTCCCATGGGACCCAAAAATGTGGGCGTGGCAGCCCAAATAAGGTCAAAAACACGGTTTAGTCCCCAGGCCCCGAAACACACATTTTTGGAAAGCCCGCGAGGCGCTCTATCCGAATTTCGAGGTTTGGTCCCATGGGACCCAAAAATGTGGGCGTGGCAGCCCAAATAAGGTCAAAAACACGGTTTAGTCCCCAGGCCCCGAAACACACATTTTTGGAAAGCCCGCGAGGCGCTCTATCCCGAATTTCGAGGTTTGGTCCCATGGGACCCAAAAATGTGGGCGTGGCAGCCCAAATAAGGTCAAAAACACGGTTTAGTCCCCAGGCCCCGAAACACACATTTTTGGAAAGCCCGCGAGGCGCTCTATCCGAATTTCGAGGTTTGGTCCCATGGGACCCAAAAAATGTGGGCGTGGCAGCCCAAATAAGGTCAAAAACACGGTTTAGTCCCCAGGCCCCGAAACACACATTTTTGGAAAGCCCGCGAGGCGCTCTATCCCGAATTTCGAGGTTTGGTCCCATGGGACCCAAAAATGTGGGCGTGGCAGCCCAAATAAGGTCAAAAACACGGTTTAGTCCCCAGGCCCCGAAACACACATTTTTGGAAAGCCCGGAGGCGCTCTATCCCGAATTTCGAGGTTTGGTCCCATGGGACCCAAAAATGTGGGCGTGGCAGCCCAAATAAGGTCAAAAACACGGTTTAGTCCCCAGGCCCCGAAACACACATTTTTGGAAAGCCCGCGAGGCGCTCTATCCGAATTTCGAGGTTTGGTCCCATGGGACCCAAAAATGTGGGCGTGGCAGCCCAAATAAGGTCAAAAACACGGTTTTAGTCCCCAGGCCCCGAAACACACATTTTTGGAAAGCCCGCGAGGCGCTCTATCCGAATTTCGAGGTTTGGTCCCATGGGACCCAAAAATGTGGGCGTGGCAGCCCAAATAAGGTCAAAAACACGGTTTAGTCCCCAGGCCCCGAAACACACATTTTTGGAAAGCCCGCGAGGCGCTCTATCCGAATTTCGAGGTTTGGTCCCATGGGACCCAAAAATGTGGGCGTGGCAGCCCAAATAAGGTCAAAAACACGGTTTAGTCCCCAGGCCCCGAAACACACATTTTTGGAAAGCCCGCGAGGCGCTCTATCCCGAATTTCGAGGTTTGGTCCCATGGGACCCAAAAATGTGGGCGTGGCAGCCCAAATAAGGTCAAAAACACGGTTTAGTCCCCAGGCCCCGAAACACACATTTTTGGAAAGCCCGCGAGGCGCTCTATCCGAATTTCGAGGTTTGGTCCCATGGGACCCAAAAATGTGGGCGTGGCAGCCCAAATAAGGTCAAAAACACGGTTTAGTCCCCAGGCCCCGAAACACACATTTTTGGAAAGCCCGCGAGGCGCTCTATCCGAATTTCGAGGTTTGGTCCCATGGGACCCAAAAATGTGGGCGTGGCAGCCCAAATAAGGTCAAAAACACGGTTTAGTCCCCAGGCCCCGAAACACACATTTTTGGAAAGCCCGCGAGGCGCTCTATCCGAATTTCGAGGTTTGGTCCCATGGGACCCAAAAATGTGGGCGTGGCAGCCCAAATAAGGTCAAAAACACGGTTTAGTCCCCAGGCCCCGAAACACACATTTTTGGAAAGCCCGTGAGGCGCTCTATCCGAATTTCGAGGTTTGGTCCCATGGGACCCAAAAATGTGGGCGTGGCAGCCCAAATAAGGTCAAAAACACGGTTTAGTCCCCAGGCCCCGAAACACACATTTTTGGAAAGCCCGCGAGGCGCTCTATCCGAATTTCGAGGTTTGGTCCCATGGGACCCAAAAATGTGGGCGTGGCAGCCCAAATAAGGTCAAAAACACGGTTTAGTCCCCAGGCCCCGAAACACACATTTTTGGAAAGCCCGTGAGGCGCTCTATCCCGAATTTCGAGGTTTGGTCCCATGGGACCCAAAAATGTGGGCGTGGCAGCCCAAATAAGGTCAAAAACACGGTTTAGTCCCCAGGCCCCGAAACACACATTTTTGGAAAGCCCGCGAGGCGCTCTATCCCGAATTTCGAGGTTTGGTCCCATGGGACCCAAAAATGTGGGCGTGGCAGCCCAAATAAGGTCAAAAACACGGTTTTAGTCCCCAGGCCCCGAAACACACATTTTTGGAAAGCCCGTGAGGCGCTCTATCCCGAATTTCGAGGTTTGGTCCCATGGGACCCAAAAAATGTGGGCGTGGCAGCCCAAATAAGGTCAAAAACACGGTTTAGTCCCCAGGCCCCGAAACACACATTTTTGGAAAGCCCGCGAGGCGCTCTATCCCGAATTTCGAGGTTTGGTCCCATGGGACCCAAAAATGTGGGCGTGGCAGCCCAAATAAGGTCAAAAACACGGTTTAGTCCCCAGGCCCCGAAACACACATTTTTGGAAAGCCCGCGAGGCGCTCTATCCCGAATTTCGAGGTTTGGTCCCATGGGACCCAAAAATGTGGGCGTGGCAGCCCAAATAAGGTCAAAAACACGGTTTAGTCCCCAGGCCCCGAAACACACATTTTTGGAAAGCCCGCGAGGCGCTCTATCCCGAATTTCGAGGTTTGGTCCCATGGGACCCAAAAATGTGGGCGTGGCAGCCCAAATAAGGTCAAAAACACGGTTTAGTCCCCAGGCCCCGAAACACACATTTTTGGAAAGCCCGCGAGGCGCTCTATCCGAATTTCGAGGTTTGGTCCCATGGGACCCAAAAATGTGGGCGTGGCAGCCCAAATAAGGTCAAAAACACGGTTTAGTCCCCAGGCCCCGAAACACACATTTTTGGAAAGCCCGCGAGGCGCTCTATCCCGAATTTCGAGGTTTGGTCCCATGGGACCCAAAAATGTGGGCGTGGCAGCCCAAATAAGGTCAAAAACACGGTTTAGTCCCCAGGCCCCGAAACACACATTTTTGGAAAGCCCGCGAGGCGCTCTATCCGAATTTCGAGGTTTGGTCCCATGGGACCCAAAAATGTGGGCGTGGCAGCCCAAATAAGGTCAAAAACACGGTTTAGTCCCCAGGCCCCGAAACACACATTTTTGGAAAGCCCGCGAGGCGCTCTATCCGAATTTCGAGGTTTGGTCCCATGGGACCCAAAAATGTGGGCGTGGCAGCCCAAATAAGGTCAAAAACACGGTTTAGTCCCCAGGCCCCGAAACACACATTTTTGGAAAGCCCGTGAGGCGCTCTATCCCGAATTTCGAGGTTTGGTCCCATGGGACCCAAAAATGTGGGCGTGGCAGCCCAAATAAGGTCAAAAACACGGTTTAGTCCCCAGGCCCCGAAACACACATTTTTGGAAAGCCCGCGAGGCGCTCTATCCGAATTTCGAGGTTTGGTCCCATGGGACCCAAAAATGTGGGCGTGGCAGCCCAAATAAGGTCAAAAACACGGTTTAGTCCCCAGGCCCCGAAACACACATTTTTGGAAAGCCCGCGAGGCGCTCTATCCCGAATTTCGAGGTTTGGTCCCATGGGACCCAAAAATGTGGGCGTGGCAGCCCAAATAAGGTCAAAAACACGGTTTAGTCCCCAGGCCCCGAAACACACATTTTTGGAAAGCCCGCGAGGCGCTCTATCCCGAATTTCGAGGTTTGGTCCCATGGGACCCAAAAAATGTGGGCGTGGCAGCCCAAATAAGGTCAAAAACACGGTTTAGTCCCCAGGCCCCGAAACACACATTTTTGGAAAGCCCGCGAGGCGCTCTATCCCGAATTTCGAGGTTTGGTCCCATGGGACCCAAAAATGTGGGCGTGGCAGCCCAAATAAGGTCAAAAACACGGTTTAGTCCCCAGGCCCCGAAACACACATTTTTGGAAAGCCCGCGAGGCGCTCTATCCGAATTTCGAGGTTTGGTCCCATGGGACCCAAAAATGTGGGCGTGGCAGCCCAAATAAGGTCAAAAACACGGTTTAGTCCCCAGGCCCCGAAACACACATTTTTGGAAAGCCCGCGAGGCGCTCTATCCCGAATTTCGAGGTTTGGTCCCATGGGACCCAAAAATGTGGGCGTGGCAGCCCAAATAAGGTCAAAAACACGGTTTAGTCCCCAGGCCCCGAAACACACATTTTTGGAAAGCCCGCGAGGCGCTCTATCCGAATTTCGAGGTTTGGTCCCATGGGACCCAAAAATGTGGGCGTGGCAGCCCAAATAAGGTCAAAAACACGGTTTAGTCCCCAGGCCCCGAAACACACATTTTTGGAAAGCCCGCGAGGCGCTCTATCCCGAATTTCGAGGTTTGGTCCCATGGGACCCAAAAATGTGGGCGTGGCAGCCCAAATAAGGTCAAAAACACGGTTTAGTCCCCAGGCCCCGAAACACACATTTTTGGAAAGCCCGCGAGGCGCTCTATCCCGAATTTCGAGGTTTGGTCCCATGGGACCCAAAAATGTGGGCGTGGCAGCCCAAATAAGGTCAAAAACACGGTTTAGTCCCCAGGCCCCGAAACACACATTTTTGGAAAGCCCGCGAGGCGCTCTATCCCGAATTTCGAGGTTTGGTCCCATGGGACCCAAAAAATGTGGGCGTGGCAGCCCAAATAAGGTCAAAAACACGGTTTAGTCCCCAGGCCCCGAAACACACATTTTTGGAAAGCCCGCGAGGCGCTCTATCCCGAATTTCGAGGTTTGGTCCCATGGGACCCAAAAATGTGGGCGTGGCAGCCCAAATAAGGTCAAAAACACGGTTTAGTCCCCAGGCCCCGAAACACACATTTTTGGAAAGCCCGCGAGGCGCTCTATCCGAATTTCGAGGTTTGGTCCCATGGGAAAAATGTGGGCGTGGCAGCCCAAATAAGGTCAAAAACACGGTTTAGTCCCCAGGCCCCGAAACACACATTTTTGGAAAGCCCGCGAGGCGCTCTATCCCGAATTTCGAGGTTTGGTCCCATGGGACCCAAAAATGTGGGCGTGGCAGCCCAAATAAGGTCAAAAACACGGTTTAGTCCCCAGGCCCCGAAACACACATTTTTGGAAAGCCCGCGAGGCGCTCTATCCCGAATTTCGAGGTTTGGTCCCATGGGACCCAAAAAATGTGGGCGTGGCAGCCCAAATAAGGTCAAAAACACGGTTTAGTCCCCAGGCCCCGAAACACACATTTTTGGAAAGCCCGCGAGGCGCTCTATCCGAATTTCGAGGTTTGGTCCCATGGGACCCAAAAATGTGGGCGTGGCAGCCCAAATAAGGTCAAAAACACGGTTTAGTCCCCAGGCCCCGAAACACACATTTTTGGAAAGCCCGCGAGGCGCTCTATCCCGAATTTCGAGGTTTGGTCCCATGGGACCCAAAAATGTGGGCGTGGCAGCCCAAATAAGGTCAAAAACACGGTTTAGTCCCCAGGCCCCGAAACACACATTTTTGGAAAGCCCGCGAGGCGCTCTATCCGAATTTCGAGGTTTGGTCCCATGGGACCCAAAAATGTGGGCGTGGCAGCCCAAATAAGGTCAAAAACACGGTTTAGTCACCAGGCCCCGAAACACACATTTTTGGAAAGCCCGCGAGGCGCTCTAGGAATTTCGAGGTTTGGTCCCATGGGACCCAAAAATGTGGGCGTGGCAGCCCAAATAAGGTCAAAAACACGGTTTAGTCCCCAGGCCCCGAAACACACATTTTTGGAAAGCCCGCGAGGCGCTCTATCCGAATTTCGAGGTTTGGTCCCATGGGACCCAAAAATGTGGGCGTGGCAGCCCAAATAAGGTCAAAAACACGGTTTTAGTCCCCAGGCCCCGAAACACACATTTTTGGAAAGCCCGCGAGGCGCTCTATCCGGATTTCGAGGTTTGGTCCCATGGGACCCAAAAATGTGGGCGTGGCAGCCCAAATAAGGTCAAAAACACGTTTTAGTCCCCAGGCCCCGAAACACACATTTTTGGAAAGCCCGTGAGGCGCTCTATCCGGATTTCGAGGTTTGGTCCCATGGGACCCAAAAATGTGGGCGTGGCAGCCCAAATAAGGTCAAAAACACGTTTTAGTCCCCAGGCCCCGAAACACACATTTTTGGAAAGCCCGCGAGGCGCTCTATCCGAATTTCGAGGTTTGGTCCCATGGGACCCAAAAATGTGGGCGTGGCAGCCCAAATAAGGTCAAAAACACGGTTTTAGTCCCCAGGCCCCGAAACACACATTTTTGGAAAGCCCGCGAGGCGCTCTATCCGAATTTCGAGGTTTGGTCCCATGGGACCCAAAAATGTGGGCGTGGCAGCCCAAATAAGGTCAAAAACACGGTTTTAGTCCCCAGGCCCCGAAACACACATTTTTGGAAAGCCCGCGAGGCGCTCTATCCGAATTTCGAGGTTTGGTCCCATGGGACCCAAAAATGTGGGCGTGGCAGCCCAAATAAGGTCAAAAACACGGTTTTAGTCCCCAGGCCCCGAAACACACATTTTTGGAAAGCCCGCGAGGCGCTCTATCCGAATTTCGAGGTTTGGTCCCATGGGACCCAAAAATGTGGGCGTGGCAGCCCAAATAAGGTCAAAAACACGGTTTAGTCCCCAGGCCCCGAAACACACATTTTTGGAAAGCCCGCGAGGCGCTCTATCCGAATTTCGAGGTTTGGTCCCATGGGACCCAAAAATGTGGGCGTGGCAGCCCAAATAAGGTCAAAAACACGGTTTTAGTCCCCAGGCCCCGAAACACACATTTTTGGAAAGCCCGCGAGGCGCTCTATCCGAATTTCGAGGTTTGGTCCCATGGGACCCAAAAATGTGGGCGTGGCAGCCCAAATAAGGTCAAAAACACGGTTTAGTCCCCAGGCCCCGAAACACACATTTTTGGAAAGCCCGTGAGGCGCTCTATCCCGAATTTCGAGGTTTGGTCCCATGGGACCCAAAAATGTGGGCGTGGCAGCCCAAATAAGGTCAAAAACACGGTTTTAGTCCCCAGGCCCCGAAACACACATTTTTGGAAAGCCCGCGAGGCGCTCTATCCGAATTTCGAGGTTTGGTCCCATGGGACCCAAAAATGTGGGCGTGGCAGCCCAAATAAGGTCAAAAACACGGTTTTAGTCCCCAGGCCCCGAAACACACATTTTTGGAAAGCCCGCGAGGCGCTCTATCCGAATTTCGAGGTTTGGTCCCATGGGACCCAAAAATGTGGGCGTGGCAGCCCAAATAAGGTCAAAAACACGGTTTAGTCCCCAGGCCCCGAAACACACATTTTTGGAAAGCCCGTGAGGCGCTCTATCCCGAATTTCGAGGTTTGGTCCCATGGGACCCAAAAATGTGGGCGTGGCAGCCCAAATAAGGTCAAAAACACGGTTTAGTCCCCAGGCCCCGAAACACACATTTTTGGAAAGCCCGTGAGGCGCTCTATCCGAATTTCGAGGTTTGGTCCCATGGGACCCAAAAATGTGGGCGTGGCAGCCCAAATAAGGTCAAAAACACGGTTTAGTCCCCAGGCCCCGAAACACACATTTTTGGAAAGCCCGCGAGGCGCTCTATCCGAATTTCGAGGTTTGGTCCCATGGGACCCAAAAATGTGGGCGTGGCAGCCCAAATAAGGTCAAAAACACGGTTTAGTCCCCAGGCCCCGAAACACACATTTTTGGAAAGCCCGTGAGGCGCTCTATCCCGAATTTCGAGGTTTGGTCCCATGGGACCCAAAAAATGTGGGCGTGGCAGCCCAAATAAGGTCAAAAACACGGTTTAGTCCCCAGGCCCCGAAACACACATTTTTGGAAAGCCCGTGAGGCGCTCTATCCCGAATTTCGAGGTTTGGTCCCATGGGACCCAAAAAAATGTGGGCGTGGCAGCCCAAATAAGGTCAAAAACACGGTTTAGTCCCCAGGCCCCGAAACACACATTTTTGGAAAGCCCGTGAGGCGCTCTATCCGAATTTCGAGGTTTGGTCCCATGGGACCCAAAAATGTGGGCGTGGCAGCCCAAATAAGGTCAAAAACACGGTTTAGTCCCCAGGCCCCGAAACACACATTTTTGGAAAGCCCGCGAGGCGCTCTATCCCGAATTTCGAGGTTTGGTCCCATGGGACCCAAAAATGTGGGCGTGGCAGCCCAAATAAGGTCAAAAACACGGTTTAGTCCCCAGGCCCCGAAACACACATTTTTGGAAAGCCCGAGGCGCTCTATCCGAATTTCGAGGTTTGGTCCCATGGGACCCAAAAATGTGGGCGTGGCAGCCCAAATAAGGTCAAAAACACGGTTTAGTCCCCAGGCCCCGAAACACACATTTTTGGAAAGCCCGCGAGGCGCTCTATCCGAATTTCGAGGTTTGGTCCCATGGGACCCAAAAATGTGGGCGTGGCAGCCCAAATAAGGTCAAAAACACGGTTTAGTCCCCAGGCCCCGAAACACACATTTTTGGAAAGCCCGCGAGGCGCTCTATCCCGAATTTCGAGGTTTGGTCCCATGGGACCCAAAAATGTGGGCGTGGCAGCCCAAATAAGGTCAAAAACACGGTTTAGTCCCCAGGCCCCGAAACACACATTTTTGGAAAGCCCGCGAGGCGCTCTATCCGAATTTCGAGGTTTGGTCCCATGGGACCCAAAAATGTGGGCGTGGCAGCCCAAATAAGGTCAAAAACACGGTTTTAGTCCCCAGGCCCCGAAACACACATTTTTGGAAAGCCCGCGAGGCGCTCTATCCGAATTTCGAGGTTTGGTCCCATGGGACCCAAAAATGTGGGCGTGGCAGCCCAAATAAGGTCAAAAACACGGTTTAGTCCCCAGGCCCCGAAACACACATTTTTGGAAAGCCCGTGAGGCGCTCTATCCGAATTTCGAGGTTTGGTCCCATGGGACCCAAAAATGTGGGCGTGGCAGCCCAAATAAGGTCAAAAACACGGTTTAGTCCCCAGGCCCCGAAACACACATTTTTGGAAAGCCCGCGAGGCGCTCTATCCGAATTTTCGAGGTTTGGTCCCATGGGACCCAAAAATGTGGGCGTGGCAGCCCAAATAAGGTCAAAAACACGGTTTAGTCCCCAGGCCCCGAAACACACATTTTTGGAAAGCCCGTGAGGCGCTCTATCCGAATTTCGAGGTTTGGTCCCATGGGACCCAAAAATGTGGGCGTGGCAGCCCAAATAAGGTCAAAAACACGGTTTAGTCCCCAGGCCCCGAAACACACATTTTTGGAAAGCCCGTGAGGCGCTCTATCCGAATTTCGAGGTTTGGTCCCATGGGACCCAAAAATGTGGGCGTGGCAGCCCAAATAAGGTCAAAAACACGGTTTTAGTCCCCAGGCCCTGAAACACACATTTTTGGAAAGCCCGTGAGGCGCTC